>CAXAKH010000007.1:0-14676 GCA_963969325.1 Lycopodina hypogea | reverse complement strand
CAGTAACTCAATGCCCCTGGTAAGGTCTCATCCCTACTGATGATCCTTGTTTTGTCAGTTCAGCAATCACATTATCAAAATTAGTTTATAGTTTTCAGTTTCACAAGCATCTCTCCTCCCCCCCCCACCATGGTGAAGTTATATGAGCTTTTTAAATGTTCTGGTTCTGTAAATGGGAGTGCATATAGCCTAAGATAGGAGATGGCATTTCATTAGGAATGCTTAATTAATGGTGTGTGGTTACTTCCATCTGCTGCTGTTGCTGGCAAGGTTATGAAATATTATCACTGCATAAATTATTAGCAGTAGAAGGAAGTTTCAGCCTGGAAAATGGTTTGTATGGGAAGGAAGAAGGAGAAAAGGGAGGAAAGAGGAGAAGATGAGGATATGCAGAAAGGTGTGTGAGCAGGTGTGTGTGTGCAGGTTCATGTATGTATGTGTACATATGAGAGTTGTATGCATACATGTATGCATATGTGTAGGTTATTGTGTGCTTACATTTGGGTGTGTTCGTGTGAGTGTGTATGTACATGTTAGTGTGTGTTGGTGTACGAGTGTGCGTTGGGGTGTACACATAAATGTGTGTAGGTGTATGAGTGTGCATGTGAGTGTATGTGTATGGACACATGTATGTTTGTGCGTGTGTGTGTCTGGGTGTGTGCACATAACTGGGTGCATATTGTGTTCATGTGTGTAGTATACATGCACATAACTGGGTGTGTACATATCTGGGTGTGTGTGTGTGTGCGTGCATGCGCGTGCCTGCTTGTGCATGTATATTTGGCTGTTTGTCTGTTAGTCTGGGTGTTTATGTGTGCAATGCCTCTAAGCATACACATTTCCCCATATATTTATATGAAATACTCTTGAAAAACTTCCAGTTTTATCTTGAAATGGTGGATAGTTAGTTGACTGATGGCGACTAGGTGATGGTGCAGGAGGCCCCAGCTGTGGTCATTGTAGAAAAAGCTGTCCCCACACGTCAGTACTTCGTAAGAATCTATTAGAGAAATAGCTATCCTTTGCCACAAGAAGTGCTAAAACCTAACATAGTGTTAACTTCAACTTCTACATTCTTTCTTCTACATTAATATTCTAATGAGGGTGTCCACACCAGAATGTGGTAATGACATCAAAACCCTTGTTTTCCTGAGTTAATTACTCTGTGTGGGAGTATAATTGTGGCTCCAGTTGGAACTGTTAAAAATCAATATATAGTGACTGCTATGAGGTTTTCATTTAGTATAAGAGAGAGAAGGTATATTGTTGCTATGATACTGAATGCAACATCAAGTAGACCGATTATGGTAGTTATGGCTTATGAATTGGGGAAGTAGTGGATACATTTTTTTTTGGTGCTGGGGAGGGGAAAATGATGTGATGTGGCCTTTTGTTGAGTCACTACTAATTAATAAATATTTCTGGATTGGTAATAACCCAGTGTGGTGTTGGTCTAGCGTGTGTCTCCCATAGAGCTATTATGAAACTTGCCAACCTATGTCAACCTGGCTCCTTATAACTCCCCTCTTCCCACTCTCTAAACAAAAATATAGGATTAAAAATAAATAGTAATAAAATAAAATTTATATCCTCTATTCCAATTTAGTCGTGTTTTGAAAGAAAAATTTTTTTCCTAATATTACATTTTAAGTACTGTCTGTCTGCAGTAGAAGCATAATTTATGATTGATCAATCTTGCCTCCCTCTATGCATGCAGGCCTACCCTTACAGGGAGTTCACGGCTGATGGTTAGAGTGATCTGCGTCCCCTGTTTTTCTTCATATCTGCCTCACTGCAGGCCAAGGTCACTCAACCACAACAGGAAAAAGGATGTAAGTGGTGATATCCTCAAGCCATCTTCCCTTGATTCAAAGCCACACACAAAACCAATTCACATATAGAAAATATCATCTAATTGAATGACAATGGATTGTATGACAACGAATCTGAACCAATGCATAATTCTGATCCAGAATTTGATAGTTCAGAATATATTGAAGGTTCAAATTCCTACAACAGTGATTGGTATTTCGATGTTGATTATTCAGATTTTAGAGTGTTGACAAAATGGTTAAGAGTCTGTTGAGGCTTGCTCGTGATTGATATGACTGTGTTTATGTTCACAGAGGGTTGATTCCTGATTGGGATAGATGCAGGTTACCCCATGGGAACCTGTTCATGCTTTATGGAGCTGGGAAGACTGTGGATGAAGGACACTGTCTGGGATTCAGGGATGAAGCAGAGAAAGCAGGCATGCATGAGTGGGTGTGGTCTATTGCAATATGTTGGTGTGGATAATTAATAGATGTGGGCATGTATAGGAAAAAACAAAGGGAAAATAAAAAATCTGGCCAAGAAGGTCCAGTATATGTACCCTGCTGGTCACTTTTTGAACTTCTCACATTTTTACTTGACACTATCAGGCACAGATTGTAAGTACTAATTCCCTGTGTCAAATGTTGATTTAAAATTCTTTTTTGGACAGAACACATTCAAACTTCAACCCCAACACACTGACCCCACTACCAGTAGAAACTAACGTAGAACTCTTGCTGAAACTAATAAGGAGCCAGAACTGGAAGATAGGTACATGTAGTGTATGTACTTATTTTTTGTTGAACCTGTGAAATATTACTTATTAATTTCTCTTCATTTGTGTTTTGTGGTTAGTGTGCTGTAATGTTTTAAAATATTTCTATTCCAACTGTTGTATTAATTCTTAAAAATTATTATTGCATTTTTATTAGTTTCCTTGAATACACTGACAGATCTCCCCCTACCTCTGCTTCCCTAAAGTCGAGTGCATGTAGTTCAATCAATCCCCAAGGTCCAGGAATACCACCTCCCAAGTAAAATTGTTTGTTGAAAGGAAGTGGAGGAGTTGAGGAAGCTATAATGTTGTCCCTTGAAGAGAGAAGGCAGAGGCACCAAAGGCAGTAGGAGAGAGACAAAGTAGTGGTGAAGGATGAGGAGTACCACTATGCTCTACAATTAGCAGCCACACTCTGCAGGCTTATGCCTCGCCAAAATGCACATGTGAACTAAAAATAAGACAATTGCTAGTAGAAACCAAATTCCATGAACCAACCCTTTCTCCACCCAAACCAACCTATTATTTTCCTACACCCTGATCATCCCAATATTACCATGATGAACTTTAATTCCAAATTATTCATCTTATCATTTTATTCATTACGTCATATTATATTGGTTACATTTAATATCAACAATGCTTTGAACCACGTACATATGTAACAACACACATAGCATTCATGTCTGTCTAACATGGCTGTAGTGCCATGACACATCACCAGCACTGCTGTTGAAGTAGTCTTTGAAATTTTCTCACACAGAAGCAGCAGACCTTGAATACCTAAATGTGATATTTAATAAGGTTGATTGTTCCAATTCATTTACATTCCTATGAACATAACTAACATGTTTCTTCCAGTAAGTGCCATGGACTCCATACCATTGAATCTGTCACTTTCACTTCTCCATGCTCCATCAATGATGTTGACCTATTTTTTTTTAACACACACATACAAAAAAGAAGATAAAGAAAAGATCTCTAGTTCAAGATTGCAGTAAGTAAAAATAAAATCAACAATAACCCTCCCTCCCCCTTAGTACATAAGCACCACTATATTATAATTAGATTATAATGTCCATTATGGAGTATAATTGTGTACATTTTAAGGTGAAATACATTTTAAAATTGAATAGTGAACATAAATGTTGATCTTCTGGTGTCTGACTATCTTGTCATAGTGTCTGCCTGGCACAAAATATTCAGATGAGACTGTATAATGGCTGAATAGATTTTTATTAAAATAATTTCTGACTATATCTTTAAGTGCTGGCATAGGTAATAAAATTAATAGAAATACCCAAGTGGACCTTAGTGAAAGAAGGCTACCTCATCTGCTAACTTCTGATTGTCCCAGCTTCAGTGACCTACTATGTTGCATTCTGTTAAAACTTCTATTGTCTTGTAGCTAAATTACTAAAGTTATCATTCATTAATTTGATGTGAGGTGGCCACATATTAATGAAATTACTTCCAAGATATAACATTCGGAAAACATTATCATAAACAGACTGCATTCTGGCAGAGCTTGATATCATCATTCTGTTTGAAAGGAAATTATTGTAGCAAATGCAGCTCCCTCCCCCCCCCCCCCCCACCCCTTCCCCCATAAATATTGTGTGTAGTCTGGTATTCACAATAGGGATAAAGTTGAATGCCTGTCCGTCTGTCTGTGAGTGGTCTGTTTATCTGTAATACAATCACACCCAAAACCACTGCACCAATTGAGCTGATAGTTTACATTAAAAAGATCTGGCTATCCAAGAGAATACAGGTCAGAGGATACTACTACTATCTCCCTCATCCCCCTAACCCTACTATTCCTCCTCCCTCTTCCCCTCTTATACTTCCTCATCCCCCTCCTCCCTCCCTTTCCTTCTCTTCCTCTTTCCCCTCCCATTCCTACCCTCCTCCTTCCTTGCTCCGCTCCTTCGTTTATCCCCTGCCTTTTATTTTTTCTTCCTCCTCCTCTTCCTCCTACTCCATCCTCCATCCTTCCGACTCCCCTCTCCCCTCTGCTCCTCCCCCACCTTCACTCCATCCTCTCCTTACCTTCCTCCTCTTCCTCCACCTCTTCCTCCTCCTCCTCCCTATCATCCTCCACCCACCTGACCTGTGTTTCTGGGGTAACCAGTCAGCTCCTGCTTAGTGGAGCTATTGTAAGATGAAGTCTCCGAACCAATTTAACTAGATTCATAACTTAGTGTATGATAGATGTCACTTGTAAGTCTAGTAAGAAGCTTTTTAGCATCCTAGTTGGCATAACTAATGTTTTTATTTGGTTGAGGTCTGCCCTGCAAATAGAACAGGGAAAAGATGGTGGTCTAGGTGTGAGGTGAAAGCAATGCTGATATTGAGCCATATCCAGTCATTATATCAGTAACTTAATGTTCCCAGGTAAGGTCTGATCCCTACTGGTGATTCTTGTTTTGTCAGCTCAGCAATCATATTATCAAAATGAGTCTTTTTTCATTCTGATCATGCTCCCCTCCCCCCCCACCCAATGTAAAATTACATAAAATAAGTGGTATTCTATTACAGATGTTTAATGAATTGGACATTGTTGCTTCCATCTGCTGCCTTTGTTGCTTGCACTGTTATGAGATATTATTACTCTATAATTCATTAGGAGTAGAAGAAGGTTCCAGCCTGGAGAAAGGTTTGTGTGGGAAAGATGAGGGAGAAGATGGTATTATATGCAGAAAGGTGTGTGTACAGGTGTGTGCATGCAGGTGTTTGCAGGTATGTGTGTGTGCAAGTGCATGTACATACGTGTGTGCATGAAGGATGTATGCATACATGTGTGCAAATGCATGTACATGTCAGTGCGGAAGTGGTGTATGAGTGTGTCTTGGCATGTGCACATAAATGTGTTGGTGTATGAGTGTGCATGTGAGTGTGCATGTGAGTGTGCATGTGAGTGTACATGTGTGGGCATATATATATTTGTGCATACCTGTGGGGTATGTGTCTGGGTATGTGCATATCAGTGTGTTCTCATGTGTGAGTGTCTATGTTCATATGTTTAGTGTATGTGCACATAACCGTGCATGTACATGTCTGGGTGTGTGCACGAAAATATGTTCATATGTATGAGGTCTGTGTGCATGTGTGTGTGTGTGTGATTTTCTGTTTGTCTGTTTGCCTGGGTGTGTTTGCTTATGTGTGCAGTGCCTCTAACCATATACATTCTCCCATATTTATATGAAAGATCTCGAAGAACTTCCAAGTTTGGCTTGAGAGGGTGGATAGTTAATTAACTGATGGCGACTAGGTGCTGGTAGGGGAAGCCCAAGCTGTGGTCACTGGAGGAACAACTGTTCCCACATTCCTGCACTGCATAGGAATTTGTTAGAGAAATAGCTGCACTTTTACCACAGGAAGTGTTAGAACCTTATGCAGTGTAGCTTCTACTGCCACATTCCTTTCTTTCGCACTGATGTTCTTAATGAGATAGTCCACACCAGAATGTGGTAATGATTATCAAAACCCTTGGTTCCCTGGATTAATTGCTCTGTACAAGATTGTAATTAGTTGTATTGATTCTATACTGGGCATTTTTCTCCTCCTCTCCCCCACCCCTCCCCACATCCACTTTTTTTTCTTTTCCTTTTCTTTTCTTCCTATTCCTTTTGGAAGGACTTATGGATTGATCCTAACCAATTTCACAATCGGTCAGACTACTCCAGAGGTGGTCCTCAATAAAAAAATTTAAGAATTCCCTCCCAGCCCAATATACACGCCTGCACGTATGCGCATGCTCACAAACGAATACACACACCACACCGCGCACCACACCGCGCACCACACCACACACATATACACCACATACACCATCCACCACACACACACCTACCCACCACTCATACACCCACCACACCACACAAATTTAATTATGTGTGTAATGAATATTAGTAATAATATTGTAAATTTCTCCCCCCCCCCCCCCAAAATTACAATATCCTATATATTATTTGTGTAACCTCCCTGCCTGCCTCTGTAACTGCTAGAAAAAGCTTATGAGCAACCATCGAATGACCACCACATGAATTTTATTCTGCTCCCAGCATCATCCTAAGGTGTAGAAAGATCTTTGATTTTCACAAAACAGACATTCAAAAAAGTTATTAGAAATCTAAAGCTGCATTTTTGACCACTTCCTTGATTATAAATAGTTATAGGGTCATAAATAGTTATAGGGTGGATAAATCAACCACTCATGCTTTTATAATGACTAATTTTAAAAAGCCACCCCCACTTGCCACCAAATAAAATTTAATAATTAAAGAAAAATTTTTTTTTTAAATAAATTAAACCCACTCAGCCTGTGCAAAGGTTGTCAAAAATACTTTTGGTCAGCTGAATAGCATTGAACTCATCAAACTCAACTGAGAATTCCTGGATAGTTTTTTGTGTAAATGTTAACAAAGTTGTAGGAGAGGAAGGTAGTTTAACACTCTCAGTCCTCCAGTAAGTAAAGCAGCTCAGAAATAAAAGAAAACACTGGATGGTGAGAGTCCCAACTATGAAAAAACTCTAACATATAAGAATAAGATCTCTTTTGACTGAGTGGACATTTCATCAGAAGTGTTTTGCTGGGATGACTCAGACTCCAAGTAGGTGCTGGGGGCTGGAGTTTGGGGCTCTTTTCAACATTTTCATGGCTGAAGTAAAGCTGGGAGCATTTATTATCAAAATCAACCTCACCTATCACGTCAATATCCTTGTCTGGCAATGCTGTCCTTGAGCTGCAGCTAGATGTAGAGCTGTTATTGAATTTGGAAGTCCAAGTGGTTGAAGGAACTCCACCATGGATTTCCACAGGTTCTGTGTCCCTGTATGAATGAGAGTCCTTCACATTTCTACTTATTTGTCCGTAGCCTTCAAAGTTTGCTATATAATAAATGTAGGTAGTTGAGGGACTGGTACAATTCCTGCTTTCCAATTCTATTTCTTCTCCCATTTCAGACCTCATTCAGGTGAAGAGGCTAGCCAAAACAAAAAAGAAAAAAAAAAGAAAAGAAAAAAAAAAGAAAAAAAAAGAAAAAAGAAAAAAAAAGAAAAAAAAAGACTCCCTCAATTGGGATCTCTAAGTACAAAATAACAATATTGACGTGATAGCTGAAAATACACCGAACTGCTCTCTACAAATCTACTTTTTTAAATGCTTCATGATCAATTATTTTGCTACCTTGTGGAGGAGAGAGGGATTTATCACGAGCATTGCAATATTTTCCAGCCTAGCTAAATATTTCATTTCCCCCCCCCCCCCCCCCTGACATTTCCTTAGTCCTCACAAAACATGGTCTTCTAAATATTTATTTCAGTGGTTAAATGGGATTGTAACGTTTTTTATTATGCAACTATTAGACTATAATAGTTGCATATTGTTACATATCTCTCCTCTTCCCCTCATGAGTGGATTCAATAAGGATGTACACTGCAATATTATTTAAATTATTATTATTTTATTTATTTATTTTTTAATTTAAAAAAATTTTTTTAAAGAGTATGACATAGATTTCAATGATATTATTAAAACATGTAATCATAGATCAGTCTGTTTCTTTTCTTTTTCAGTTAAAAAAAAAAAAAAAAAAAAAAAAAAAAAAAAAAAATTCCTATCCTATTTATTCACATTTATGTACACATACAGGTGAAAAAAAGATTCACTCTTCAAGATCCACTCTTCAAGATCCACACTTTATAATTAGCATGTGGTGTTATTATAAAGGGTCTGGCAAGCAACACTAGGTTTAGCAGAGGTTTTAGTGAACAGTTTTCACACACATTATCAGCGATTGGAATCAAATTAAAATTGCATCCATGACAATGGGTGTCTCTGGTCCAGCCTGATATAGCTAATGAAGAAAAATGATGGGTCATAGATGTATACAAATTGAAACTCTTTTAATCATGGTATTAGTGCTAGTACTAATATTTTGAAATTGTCTGTAGCCTGGCTCATAAAGAAGATGGTAGTGGAGAATTAAAGAAATTATATTCTTTGTTTTTATTCTACCTCTGTAAGGAAGAGCTCTTTGGATTAGAAATTTGACAAACATTTCTTGAATATGAAAATTTCAGATTTTTATTATCTAGAAACTCAGTAAAGTATGAGTTAGTTTTGCATTATGTCAATGGTAATAGTCAGGTCAACCCTAACTACAGAGTGCTAGTGCACTCTCTAATTCATACCTGCCAGACCTATAAATATACTCTTTTCCCCAACCGACATCCTCTATCTCTCTCTCTCTTCCCCCCCCCCCCCCCCACACCCCACCCCACCCCACCCCTTTACAGGTTTTGCATGCACAGGTTGGCAAGGCAGTCTGCATAACAGATGCTTGCAGTGGATGATTTGAAGGGGGGGAAATATGTGTATAATTATATACTAATCCTTCAGATACTCCATTGTCCAGTAGAATATAACAAACAAGGTGATAGCTATGCACCAAGCAGTACATATTTCATGTGTAGCTAGCTCACCCCAGGATTCTCTAAATATGTTTACACCTCCCTCCCCATCTGCTACTTAGTGGATCAGACACTGTGTTTATTCTAAGCTGGTGAAATAGTTGTCTTCATAGTTCCTTCTTGGTGGTAAACAACGAAAAATTTTTTTTTTTTATTATTTTTTTTTTTTTTTTAATCTTTATATGGGTGTGTTTTTGACCCTTTACCATGTTTACACTAATGCCCTAGAAATACAATGGCAAAAAAATTGGGTATTTCAAAACTGAATCAACAAGCCGCTGTTCTATAGCTCCCTGCTATAGCTCCCTGCTATAGCTCCCTGCTATAGCTCCCTGCTATAGCTCCCTGCTATAGCTCCCTGCTATAGCTCCCTGCTATAGCTCCCTGCTATAGCTCCCTGCTATAGCTCCCTGCTATAGCTCCCTGCTATAGCTCCCTGCTATAGCTCCCTGCTATAGCTCCCTGCTATAGCTCCCTGCTATAGCTCCCTGCTATAGCTCCCTGCTATAGCTCCCTGCTATAGCTCCCTGCTATAGCTCCCTGCTATAGCTCCCTGCTATAGCTCCCTGCTATAGCTCCCTGCTATAGCTCCCTGCTATAGCTCCCTGCTATAGCTCCCTGCTATAGCTCCCTGCTATAGCTCCCTGCTATAGCTCCCTGCTATAGCTCCCTGCTATAGCTCCCTGCTATAGCTCCCTGCTATAGCTCCCTGCTATAGCTCCCTGCTATAGCTCCCTGCTATAGCTCCCTGCTATAGCTCCCTGCTATAGCTCCCTGCTATAGCTCCCTGCTATAGCTCCCTGCTATAGCTCCCTGCTATAGCTCCCTGCTATAGCTCCCTGCTATAGCTCCCTGCTATAGCTCCCTGCTATAGCTCCCTGCTATAGCTCCCTGCTATAGCTCCCTGCTATAGCTCCCTGCTATAGCTCCCTGCTATAGCTCCCTGCTATAGCTCCCTGCTATAGCTCCCTGCTATAGCTCCCTGCTATAGCTCCCTGCTATAGCTCCCTGCTATAGCTCCCTGCTATAGCTCCCTGCTATAGCTCCCTGCTATAGCTCCCTGCTATAGCTCCCTGCTATAGCTCCCTGCTATAGCTCCCTGCTATAGCTCCCTGCTATAGCTCCCTGCTATAGCTCCCTGCTATAGCTCCCTGCTATAGCTCCCTGCTATAGCTCCCTGCTATAGCTCCCTGCTATAGCTCCCTGCTATAGCTCCCTGCTATAGCTCCCTGCTATAGCTCCCTGCTATAGCTCCCTGCTATAGCTCCCTGCTATAGCTCCCTGCTATAGCTCCCTGCTATAGCTCCCTGCTATAGCTCCCTGCTATAGCTCCCTGCTATAGCTCCCTGCTATAGCTCCCTGCTATAGCTCCCTGCTATAGCTCCCTGCTATAGCTCCCTGCTATAGCTCCCTGCTATAGCTCCCTGCTATAGCTCCCTGCTATAGCTCCCTGCTATAGCTCCCTGCTATAGCTCCCTGCTATAGCTCCCTGCTATAGCTCCCTGCTATAGCTCCCTGCTATAGCTCCCTGCTATAGCTCCCTGCTATAGCTCCCTGCTATAGCTCCCTGCTATAGCTCCCTGCTATAGCTCCCTGCTATAGCTCCCTGCTATAGCTCCCTGCTATAGCTCCCTGCTATAGCTCCCTGCTATAGCTCCCTGCTATAGCTCCCTGCTATAGCTCCCTGCTATAGCTCCCTGCTATAGCTCCCTGCTATAGCTCCCTGCTATAGCTCCCTGCTATAGCTCCCTGCTATAGCTCCCTGCTATAGCTCCCTGCTATAGCTCCCTGCTATAGCTCCCTGCTATAGCTCCCTGCTATAGCTCCCTGCTATAGCTCCCTGCTATAGCTCCCTGCTATAGCTCCCTGCTATAGCTCCCTGCTATAGCTCCCTGCTATAGCTCCCTGCTATAGCTCCCTGCTATAGCTCCCTGCTATAGCTCCCTGCTATAGCTCCCTGCTATAGCTCCCTGCTATAGCTCCCTGCTATAGCTCCCTGCTATAGCTCCCTGCTATAGCTCCCTGCTATAGCTCCCTGCTATAGCTCCCTGCTATAGCTCCCTGCTATAGCTCCCTGCTATAGCTCCCTGCTATAGCTCCCTGCTATAGCTCCCTGCTATAGCTCCCTGCTATAGCTCCCTGCTATAGCTCCCTGCTATAGCTCCCTGCTATAGCTCCCTGCTATAGCTCCCTGCTATAGCTCCCTGCTATAGCTCCCTGCTATAGCTCCCTGCTATAGCTCCCTGCTATAGCTCCCTGCTATAGCTCCCTGCTATAGCTCCCTGCTATAGCTCCCTGCTATAGCTCCCTGCTATAGCTCCCTGCTATAGCTCCCTGCTATAGCTCCCTGCTATAGCTCCCTGCTATAGCTCCCTGCTATAGCTCCCTGCTATAGCTCCCTGCTATAGCTCCCTGCTATAGCTCCCTGCTATAGCTCCCTGCTATAGCTCCCTGCTATAGCTCCCTGCTATAGCTCCCTGCTATAGCTCCCTGCTATAGCTCCCTGCTATAGCTCCCTGCTATAGCTCCCTGCTATAGCTCCCTGCTATAGCTCCCTGCTATAGCTCCCTGCTATAGCTCCCTGCTATAGCTCCCTGCTATAGCTCCCTGCTATAGCTCCCTGCTATAGCTCCCTGCTATAGCTCCCTGCTATAGCTCCCTGCTATAGCTCCCTGCTATAGCTCCCTGCTATAGCTCCCTGCTATAGCTCCCTGCTATAGCTCCCTGCTATAGCTCCCTGCTATAGCTCCCTGCTATAGCTCCCTGCTATAGCTCCCTGCTATAGCTCCCTGCTATAGCTCCCTGCTATAGCTCCCTGCTATAGCTCCCTGCTATAGCTCCCTGCTATAGCTCCCTGCTATAGCTCCCTGCTATAGCTCCCTGCTATAGCTCCCTGCTATAGCTCCCTGCTATAGCTCCCTGCTATAGCTCCCTGCTATAGCTCCCTGCTATAGCTCCCTGCTATAGCTCCCTGCTATAGCTCCCTGCTATAGCTCCCTGCTATAGCTCCCTGCTATAGCTCCCTGCTATAGCTCCCTGCTATAGCTCCCTGCTATAGCTCCCTGCTATAGCTCCCTGCTATAGCTCCCTGCTATAGCTCCCTGCTATAGCTCCCTGCTATAGCTCCCTGCTATAGCTCCCTGCTATAGCTCCCTGCTATAGCTCCCTGCTATAGCTCCCTGCTATAGCTCCCTGCTATAGCTCCCTGCTATAGCTCCCTGCTATAGCTCCCTGCTATAGCTCCCTGCTATAGCTCCCTGCTATAGCTCCCTGCTATAGCTCCCTGCTATAGCTCCCTGCTATAGCTCCCTGCTATAGCTCCCTGCTATAGCTCCCTGCTATAGCTCCCTGCTATAGCTCCCTGCTATAGCTCCCTGCTATAGCTCCCTGCTATAGCTCCCTGCTATAGCTCCCTGCTATAGCTCCCTGCTATAGCTCCCTGCTATAGCTCCCTGCTATAGCTCCCTGCTATAGCTCCCTGCTATAGCTCCCTGCTATAGCTCCCTGCTATAGCTCCCTGCTATAGCTCCCTGCTATAGCTCCCTGCTATAGCTCCCTGCTATAGCTCCCTGCTATAGCTCCCTGCTATAGCTCCCTGCTATAGCTCCCTGCTATAGCTCCCTGCTATAGCTCCCTGCTATAGCTCCCTGCTATAGCTCCCTGCTATAGCTCCCTGCTATAGCTCCCTGCTATAGCTCCCTGCTATAGCTCCCTGCTATAGCTCCCTGCTATAGCTCCCTGCTATAGCTCCCTGCTATAGCTCCCTGCTATAGCTCCCTGCTATAGCTCCCTGCTATAGCTCCCTGCTATAGCTCCCTGCTATAGCTCCCTGCTATAGCTCCCTGCTATAGCTCCCTGCTATAGCTCCCTGCTATAGCTCCCTGCTATAGCTCCCTGCTATAGCTCCCTGCTATAGCTCCCTGCTATAGCTCCCTGCTATAGCTCCCTGCTATAGCTCCCTGCTATAGCTCCCTGCTATAGCTCCCTGCTATAGCTCCCTGCTATAGCTCCCTGCTATAGCTCCCTGCTATAGCTCCCTGCTATAGCTCCCTGCTATAGCTCCCTGCTATAGCTCCCTGCTATAGCTCCCTGCTATAGCTCCCTGCTATAGCTCCCTGCTATAGCTCCCTGCTATAGCTCCCTGCTATAGCTCCCTGCTATAGCTCCCTGCTATAGCTCCCTGCTATAGCTCCCTGCTATAGCTCCCTGCTATAGCTCCCTGCTATAGCTCCCTGCTATAGCTCCCTGCTATAGCTCCCTGCTATAGCTCCCTGCTATAGCTCCCTGCTATAGCTCCCTGCTATAGCTCCCTGCTATAGCTCCCTGCTATAGCTCCCTGCTATAGCTCCCTGCTATAGCTCCCTGCTATAGCTCCCTGCTATAGCTCCCTGCTATAGCTCCCTGCTATAGCTCCCTGCTATAGCTCCCTGCTATAGCTCCCTGCTATAGCTCCCTGCTATAGCTCCCTGCTATAGCTCCCTGCTATAGCTCCCTGCTATAGCTCCCTGCTATAGCTCCCTGCTATAGCTCCCTGCTATAGCTCCCTGCTATAGCTCCCTGCTATAGCTCCCTGCTATAGCTCCCTGCTATAGCTCCCTGCTATAGCTCCCTGCTATAGCTCCCTGCTATAGCTCCCTGCTATAGCTCCCTGCTATAGCTCCCTGCTATAGCTCCCTGCTATAGCTCCCTGCTATAGCTCCCTGCTATAGCTCCCTGCTATAGCTCCCTGCTATAGCTCCCTGCTATAGCTCCCTGCTATAGCTCCCTGCTATAGCTCCCTGCTATAGCTCCCTGCTATAGCTCCCTGCTATAGCTCCCTGCTATAGCTCCCTGCTATAGCTCCCTGCTATAGCTCCCTGCTATAGCTCCCTGCTATAGCTCCCTGCTATAGCTCCCTGCTATAGCTCCCTGCTATAGCTTGTGTGTGGGTACTATAGGACTGGAATAGATCGAGATGTCCAAGTTAGAATGTGTAGTGAGGTGATTTATTATAATAAATTTATTATAATCTTCAATTTTACCTGAACACCTTTGACAGAGAGAAAAAAAAAGGAAACATTTCTCTCTGTCCCCCTTGCTTACTGGGAAGAGAGAGTGAGAAAGTTGTAAATATGGTATTGCATGTCTATTGTGTGTCTACATACATATGCTGGTATCTGCTAAAATGTCTGTTGGTGTAGATACACTTAAAACACCACCACCACCACATGTCAACCACTAACATTATTCAGCAATAAATAATCTTGCTCTCTGCCAGCTTGCTCTGAAATCAGAACCAGCTGGAAGTTTATTGTAATAAAATGGCTAAAAAAATGAGACAGGCGAGCTTGCTTGTGCTTGGTCATCAGGAAAGAGACAGAGTGTTAGAGTTCAGCCAGAGATATTCCCTGAAGATGATGGTCAGCCTGAAATTGACCCTGTAACTGAGGAATTCAATAAAGATGAAGACAACATTCTGGTTCAATTAAAAATTAAAAAAGTTATCATTACATATATCACTAGATTTTTTTAAAAATGGCAGGCAAAATTTCAGTACTGTTATTCTTACAATTGAAATTTTTCTCTTGATTTCTAGCCAGATTTAGAAGTGATTCATAGCTCTTGGTTTT
>CAXAKH010000006.1:0-24046 GCA_963969325.1 Lycopodina hypogea | reverse complement strand
TCACAGGCTTGAACAAAAGATACTAAAGACAAGGTACAAAAGGCAAACTTAGAACTTTATTTCTACAATGCGTGAGTAGTGGTATACATGAGTAGTAGTATACCAAAGGAAGTAACATACACTCACGACCGTGCGCATGAGACCCGGCACATATAAGCCAGGCACCTGAGACACCCTAATCACTTCCGTCTCGGGGTTTGACTTCTCCTGCTGTGTGGATTTTGACACCTTGTTGATTGTTCAAACATGTCAACTTGGTATTACCTAATCCTAGATGAGCCATCACAGGTTCCCTGTATTAGTATACTACTTCCATATCCCATACTACATGCCTATTCTGCGAGTCGATGGGAGAATCCATTACGTAACCTCCAACAGGTCGTTTCCATCAATTATTCATATTCAGGTTCAAAGGTTATACTGGGCTAAAGTAATGTGTCATATTTGCAGCATAATACCCAGAATTGACATGCTTGAGAGACAAATACATCAAAGATGGGAGGGCCTCATTTAGTTGAAAAACAACACAAAACCATGGACAAAACGTCCACAACACCAACGACTACCACAGTGATAAATGAAACTATTTACTATGTTTATAGCCAATTGTGATCAATATATATATTCGATATGTAATATTAGTCATAAGCTATAAAAAGTGCTAGTCGCCAATTTATCGTGTGTATGATATGATTGTGTCATACTGATATTGGGCAAAAAATAACTGCAAACCTAATATTTTACTTGTTTTCCGGAAGTACGTCGTGTGGGTAACCTGTTTGTAATAAACCCACGCAATATAATTCCGATACAATGCCCAATTTAACCTCGAACAATCAAGCTCCTCCCAATTTTGAATCAAATTTGCAAGAAATTAGAACTGAATCGTCCATAAAGAGAACCATCTTCTTAAAGAGACAAATCCTTCAATCCTTGTATTGTGCAGTCACAGTAGAATCACCAGTCTGGAAAACATATAATATTTAGATACAATTCATTGCTTTCACTGAGTGGTTAATAGCAGCCAACGATTACTGACACTAACGGGTATGTTTGTCAGATAGTTACATTTGCCTTGTGAGCTAGTGAATTGATCTTAATTTATGGCATGTCTGCTGATATTTGTTTGCACACACACCCATAAAAACGACTGTGTGGTGTTTATATATAAACCCACTGGGGCTGATCCGACCTCACAAGGGGTAGCAGGGGCCAAGCCTACCCTCACTAGTTCCACCCACAGAGACAGATGCAAATAAGCATAATTTATGCCTGAACATGTAACACAGCATTATGTATAGTGACATGCAGTATTATATGAAGACATACTCGTTGGACTCACTCGATCATAAGGTGTACATACATTGCTACAGTGTCGTGAGGAATGTGTCTTTGGGAGAGGAGAATTCTTTTCTGACACAATTTTAATGAAACAAGATACTTTATTAACAGTAAGCTTTAACTGCAACAACTGGGTAGCTTCAGTTTTGGATCATAGAAACCAACTGTGACTTGTACGGTTGGGCTATATACTCTAAATAGGACAACAAATAGTAATATACATGTAGTGATGTTAATTTGACCTAATTGTGACCTTGTGATACGAAACATTCAATACCATACATGTACATATGACAGGATAAAACAGTTTTAATAACATAATGCCATAATCCTTGGTGACTAGCAGCTGTTATCTGGCCATACCAGGATGCCTATAATTGTGGATGATTGCTATGTGCCCCAACTCACATTGGAGTGTTGAAATATGATAGTGACAACCAAGTACATTACACGTCCATCATTGGTGAAGCTCCGGCTATATACCTACAGATCCACTTGATAGCTAGTTTCACAACGCCACACTAGGTATATATAATACTGATACATTTGAGATGGGAGGGGCCAGCTCTCAGATTCCTAGTGAACCAGGTAACCATGGTGACCGAGATCAGACTGAGATGGATCCCTTACAGTAAGTACGAGCTTATTGTTATTTGTCACTGACGTCACCAATTCGGTCTTAGTACGTCATCACCTCCAGCCTTAAACCTTATACTTAGTTGCTATTTAAGACCAGGGTTGCAATTTGATTGATTAGTAATAAATGATCACATAGTAAAACTGTGGATGAACTACTTTTAACAAAAACCACCATTTTAATGTGTGATATACATACATAAGGTAGAAGTGTTTTGGGTTATCTCATGACACATTATCATTGACTTATTTTTGTATAGTGTCGTATTAAACGAATAATGTCAACATTTCATGTAATTGGCACAACTAACATTGCGTTGACAGCCTACACACTCCATAATACACATGACAATAGACAACTGAAAAGGATCTTATTAGAAATGTATTAACTGAAGTATATTTTAATAGATAAATCAGATGAATAGTAGTAGAATAGCACTTAGTATTTAGCTATGGGCCTTATATTAGGAATCAATTCTTAAATATGCAATAAATATAATTAATATTGTTAACTGACACATCATTAAACTATATACATGTGTTTACAGTCAATTTAATTTGTCGGTTAATTAAACACCGTTAAAGTCACACTGTTTTACAATACGAACTATGTCATAAAATTCATTCATTATATCAGGACATCAGCTGTAGATGAACGCCCTGTACCTGCTGATCACAGTCAAGCAGGTAACTAGGTTTACTTCATAAACTTACCAATGGAAAAACATTATTAAAATATAAATAAATATATAAAAACTAAATTGCATAACTGTTATACAGATTATATTTTATTAAACACTGAGTAGTTAAAGAGGCTTAATATTACGATTTTATACAAACAATTCATAGGGGCGGATGAAAAGTTTCAGCAAGATTTGTTTGAATTGGTTAAGAACAATGATGTCAGAGGTGTAAAGGAAATACTTGAGAATGAAGAACACACGGAGACACTTATAACAGTGCCACAAATGGTAGAACTTTATTCTGAAGTAAGTTTTCTCTTCATCACATCTCTGATTTATAATTTAAATATTATCCAGAACATTTCCTCTATACATGCGAAGATACAATATTACTATATGCCTAAGCGATTAATATTGATGTACTTCAGGTGTTATCGGAGAGTCAATGCGATATTTTTGATGATATGAGGGAGTATTTATTTAGTGAGGAAAAGATGAATTTACCACCAGACCAGGTTGGTTAATGAACTGAAATGAATTCTATGAATTAACATTAGGAAGGGTAATTATATATGATAGTATCTCTATTAATATTGATTATATTAATATCTTACTCTCTTAATCTATCAGAAATTACATGGGATTGGCCGATGTATTGATAATTTGATAAAAGGATTGGACATACATCTTTCAAGGGATAATGGTTAAGCATTTACTTTAAATAAACACTCTTTTAAATAATTCACAGTTTATATTGTAGGACATTGTTCTTTAACCGTAAATTATTTAACCATTACTTCCTCTAGAATGTGAGGCTTTTGCGATTAGACCGAATAGGGCGTTTTTTCTACAATCGTTGGTGTTCCATTCAAATAGGAAGGATTTGGCTCTGTACTTTCTACAACGTACAGACTGCCCAATAGGTAAATGACAGAAACAAAACCTAGATCTGTATATATTACTGGTTAGAATCATAAATAGAATTTTAATATTATAATTATTATATATTATTATAGTTAGAATTTAATGTACTTGTATATGTTTGCTACACTTATTCTGCTGTGAATGTAGTGTCATTTTATTTAGGTCATATCACTTACTCTATAAATGCTACTTAATATATGTTATGTTGAATGTATTTTAATAGCTGCAGCACTGGTCGGAAATGGAATATTACAGAGTCTTGCATTGAAAGCCAATGAAAAGAATGAATATCAACTTGAGTTTACTTCCAAAGCTTTAGCCAGGTAAGTTATGAATTCAGCTTTAGCTAGTGCCGTAAAACTAAAACTATAACTGGGGAGACTGTAAAGCATGAAATTTTCGCGGATTTGAGATTTACATTATTTCGCTACATGTAATTTTCGCAGAATTGACAAGCTCCTATATGGGCTATTTAACTACAGTTAAATTTCGCTGCATGTAATTTTCGCGAATTTTTGAAAATCGTGAATATAGCGAACATTACTTTTGGGCCTAGTAGCTGGAACCAAGGCTCTAAGTGAGAGAACAAGTCGAGATGTGTTGTTGAGTTAGATAATAATGGTGAACCTGTTTATTGTACTACTCAGAATACGTGAGTAGTATATGAAGTAGTATATGAATAGTAAGCCCATGATATAATATTACGTGAGATTACATAATAGAGAGTAGGGCTAATTACCAAATTTAGGTGTAGTGCCAGAAACTCCAAAAGGTAGACTATAGGGAACAAACATGAATAAACTTAGCGAATGAGGCCTGAGCTGCGGTGGTGAGAGCCGAACCCTGGGTTTGGCTGTCTCTGGATGGCTTGGGTCTCCTGTTCTGGAGGTCGTGGGGCATCCTTGGGATTGGAGACTAACCTTGCAGCTGTGATGGACCGCGCTACTTGAAAAGAGTTTGTATAAACATTAATGGCAAATTGTGACGCTTAACCATGGCGAGCAAATTTTGAGAGCCTTGCTGAGCCCTGGGCAAGTTGTTACGCCTTGCAAGAGCGAGCAGAAATTTGAGAGCATTGCTAAGCATGAGGCAGCTTGTTACGCTGAGCTGAAGCTGAGTTTGTTTGAGGGTTTTGCCGAGCCCTGGCAGGAACTGCTAGAAAGAAAGGTGTAAATGATGAAACAGCAGGTTGTAGATGCCGTGCTAGAGCAAGCAATATTTGCGAGCCTTGCCAAGCCCTGAGCAATATTTGCGAGCCTTGCTAAGCCCTGAGCAATATTTGAGAGCCTTGCCAAGCCCAGCAGGTTGTAACGCCTTGCTAAGGCGGGCAAAAATTGCGAGCCTTGCCAAGCCCTGGGCAACATTTGAGAGCCTTGCCAGGCCCAGCAGTTTGTGAATGCTTTGCTAAAGCGGGCAAAATTTGCGAGCCTTGCCAAGCCCTGGGCAAAATTTGAGAGCCTTGCCAAGTATGGCAGGTTGTTGACGCCTTGCTAGAGCGAGCAATATTGCGGCCTTGCTGAGGCAGCTAAAATGAAACATAAGAGTTTGGTAAGTGATAAATGCCAGCGAATGTAGGGACGTGTGTCTTACTTGAGTGGTAAGCGAGTGGTGTCGGGCCAAAGACTGGGCAACTCTGCCCGTGGGCCGGTGAGAGCATTGTGGAAAGCTTGGGGTGTCTGGAACGCTTGGTGTTGCAGCAAGTAGCGGTCGACTGCGTGGGAAGTCCAGGTGCCATGCTTCTTGATGTGTTCTAGGGGGTGGTAGAGCTCCAAAGTGGCTACTTGGCAGATGCGGTTGTCTTGTAGCAACGCTAATGGTACGGTGGTGAGTCTGCAAGGTCTTGTTCCACTTGAGGTCGAGTAGGAGGCCCTGTTTGGAAGGTCTGACGTCTGCCCAAGAAGAGTGCCTGGCTGGGTCGAACGACTGTGCTGTGGGGGGAGCGAGGTTGGATATCCTGAGATAACCCAGGAATCCGAAAACTAGGGCCACCCGAAGCGTAACCAGGGAAGGGTCGCAAACGGCTACTAGTTTGATCAGGTCTTCCTTGGTGACAGCTGACCTGTGGTCTGGTTGAGGCCCTGCAGAGTAGGCGATGGCTCTCAGTGTGAGGGTCCAAGCCGGGGAAGAGAGGTCTCTAACCACGCTTGGGACTTGCCATTCCTGAAATAATAGTTTAACAGCAGATAAATAATTTTTTACAGTGGCAGGAGACCTGCCACTAATGAGGAGGAGCTCAGCGAAAGCACCAAAATCATCCAGTGTGGGGGCTTGCAGGTCGACTTCGTATACCAGGGCAAACTGGATGAAGAGCATCTGGCAGGAGATTAAGTTCTTTTGAGAGCCCGGCCTGTAGCCTTCCTTCCTTCTAAGCTGTGCTGCTCCCCTTAGGGCCTCCAGAGGAGAACCTAAAAACATAAACTAAGAGAATTACACGGGAAAACACATTAGCAAACACGATGAAATGTGAAAATGGCTAAGCTTAGAAAGGAAAAGGGAGTAGGGCCGTGGAGGGAGGCTGGACTTCGGATTCCTGGATGGCCTGGGCGAACTGTGCAAACTTGAGGGCTGCTGAGATGGCTGCTCTGCTGAGAGTGTCGGCTGCTAGCATCTCCTGGCTTGTGCCTGACTTCAAGCTGGACGTCGTGTGAGGCTGCGATCCACCAAAGTTCCCGAAGTGATCCTCTGATGACTTTGCCTGAGTTTATGGCTGCGACTGTAGCCCAGTTATCACAGAAGATGAGCACTGTCGATCCGGCGAGGGCAGGAAGCCACAGTCGAGCTGCCACAAGGAGATTCCAATACTCGAGGCTGGAGATGGAGAGTCCCAAATCCTGGAGGAAGTCTGGGTAGAAGATCTTGTAGTGCTCCAGTCCTGACCAAAGGCCGCCACCTCCCTGTAAGCAGGAGTCCACATGGATGAAGTGCTGGGCCGTGGAGGGCTTGATGAGGGTCACTCCATTGAACTGTCCAAGGAAACTGATGAACCAGTGGAGGTCTGCTTTGGCATCTGGGCCCAGGAAGATGGTGCCTGATCGCTCGGTTGCGAGGGCGTACAAGAGTCTGGAGATGAAGATCCTGGCTCCGGAGGTACACTTGGTGGCATGGAACGGCTTGCCCAAGAAGCTCTGGAACTTCTTGACTGGAACAGTGTTCAGGGTTAGCAATTCGATGCAGAAAAGTCTCGCTTCGTCCACTTTTGATGGGTCGATGGCCATGGTGAGTCTGATGGTGTTGAAAAACACACCGATCCAAATGATGATGGTAGAGGGGCACTTGTCTGGGGCACTTGTCTGGGGCTGCATCCAAGCCGAGCTGGGCCATGAGACCCAGGAGGTGCTGGTAGTGCATCCAGGCTAGGTCTGGTAGGGCTACTCCGATGGTGTCGTCGATGTAGGGGCAGTGTCTGCCCCTACTTCCTCTTTGGCGATGGCTGAGACAGCTTCTGTGGTCTTTTGGCAGACTGAGGCGCCGTGACGGAGGCCGAAAGGGATGGAGATGTCCAAGTAGAATTGGTCTTCCCAATGCAGCATGAGGAAGGGCCAATCCAAGGGGTCAGTCCTGAGCTGTCTGTATGCCCTGCTGAGGTCGACTTTGTAGAGGAGACATCCCTTCCCATATTGCAGGATCTTGTCGGCCAAGGTAGCAGGGTTGGGGAGCCGGAGCTTGAAGGGGTCACCGTCCAAGGAGTTCTTGGGGATGCCTGAGTTCACACTGGCTCCTTGCGGCATGGAGAGATCCACTATGACACGTCGAGCTGTAGAGCCTTTCTGGGGCCTGGTCATCATGGGGTTTGAGCGGGGCCAATCAAAGGGATGGGTGTTGACCGGTCCAATGATGGCTGAGTGCTGCAGTTCCTTTGAGATGTAGGCTGAGACATCTGCCGGGTGCTGCCTGGCGGATGGATGGTTGCCTGAATATGGGGCCGGTGGAAGTGGAGCTGTGTAGCCGATGGGGAAGCTGAACTCCAGCATCTTGATGAGTGAAGGGTCGCTGAAGAGGTGGCCTCGTTGTCTCCACGCCTGGATGTTGATGTTGTGTGGCACTGGCTGGCGAGCTCCTCTGTAGTTGGGGATCCCTGCTGATCGAACTGCACGGTAGAGGAGAGCTAGGTGAACGCCGGGGAAGCTGAAGGTCTGGTGACTGGTGGTGTGGCGAATTCCAGAAGTGGCCCCGGGCAATGGGGATGCAGTGGGAGAGCACAAGTGTCTGGAAGGGTGGCCAGTGAGGGCAGGTTGGGTATGACCAAGTCCGAATGGAGCCACGCGCACCACTACAGATCAGAATCCAGTGATGGGTCCTGGGAGCTCTGAGTCCTGGTTCCAGTGGAGGAGTGGGTCCACAGAAGGCATGGGCTGTTGAGTTCATAGCGTCGTGGTCTTCCTTGATACGAGGCCTGGCGTTGGGTGTTCAGAGGGGTAAATCTGCAGCCGTACCACAGAGCCTGTGGCTGATTGGTGGGTCCACAGGGGCGTGGTGGGCTGAGAAGAGTCCAGGGGCGTGAAACGGCTGGTAAACGAAGGGTCCAAGGGTTTGACGTCGCTGGTGAAGGAAGGGGCTGCAGCTGGTGGTGGTTGCTGGCTAGGTAGGGGCGGAGGCAAGTCTGTGGGTGTCGGTGAGCTCCTACATCTAACTACGCTATGAGTGTCCTTGCCCTGCTGATGGAGGAAAGTTCATGCCATGCCGCCCCTCCTCTGGCAGGTGGTTTCCTGATGGGTGTACCAGTGTTTGCCGTGCTTGAAGCAGTAAGCACAGCAGTGGAGCATCAGTGTCCCATCCAACGTGTGGTTCTTGCACGAATTGTTCCACGGACAGATCGTCGTATCCGCCCAGTGACCAGTCTTGGCCAACCAAACCTTCTTGTGAGGCCATTTGGCAGAGAGGGGGGGGGGGGGGTTGTCAGAGGCCTTCTGATTTAACCCACCTGTGGTAGCCGGGTTTGCTAGGCCCACGCCTCTAAGGATCAGGTTGGCTTGCTTCAAGGAGTGGGCGTCTGCTCTGAAGGCTGAGGCAGGATCCGCGAATTGCTGCAGGAGCTGGGGGTCCAATCTGCCCCTGCTGAGCTGCTCTTCCCGGATAGAGGCAGAGGGCATGGCAAACTGTGGTGGGATGAAGTCTAGAAACGTCTCATCACCATCGGGTAGGAGGTGGCCTGAGGTGGAGCCGGGTGACCCTGGGTGCGGGTGGCCTGAGAGTGGGAGGGCGCGCCATAACCCTGGGTGGAGGTAAGGAGGAGGCTGCCTGGCTGGAACCCCAAAGTCAGCTGGTGGATATGGTAACCTCGAGGATGATTGCGGTGGATCCTGCTGGCTGGTCCCTGGGGTTGGTGGTCTGGCCGTGGCTGTGCGTCTGAGCATCTCCTGGCAGTCTGCTTCCCGGTCTCTTGCGGCTGTGGCATGGAAGTCCTGGGCTTCCTTCTGCATCTTGGCTAGCTGGTCAGCGATGGCCTGGATGGCGGCTGCTTGCTGGTCGGCCGGTTGGATGACGACTGAAGGCTGCAGGCTGGCATCTCTGGGTGTGGGCTGGTCCGGGGTCTGTAGCGGGTCTGGCTGGTTGCGGGCTGCATCTGGTGAGGAGGCGCGCCCTCCCACTCTCAGGCCACCCGCACCCAGGGAGACGGGGAGGGGGTCCGTCTGGTCAGACGGAAGATCCTCCTGGCAGTCGGAGGCCTCGAGGAGGGAAAGGACAACCGTCATCCAGAGGTGCCGGGTGGCTGCCCTCGCAGTTGTTGCAGTGGTCCAGCATACTAAGTTAGCTACAGGTGCGTGTGTGAAAAAACTAAAACCTGACTAATTGTAAAGAACCTAACTCCCGGTTAACACTGAACGTGAGAACCTTGAAATGACAGGGCAACCCTGGGTCACTTCAATCGGAATACACCAGTGAAATACGCGCTTGAGACACTAAGGTGTCTGACCAAAATGGCTGTGGGCCGTTTTTCCTCAGTGAAACACAGACACAGGCTGAAAAGGAAACATTCAAGAAGACCGAAATAAAGGATAGAACATCGGGATTGGAATCTGAAATGCGTTTTAAGAAACGCCCACAAGGACAATGACCTACAGTTGGAATACACAAATCCTCCTGCACAAATGAATCCGTGAATGACCCGTGAAATTCCTGTGGAGAGCAGTGCTGCTGGAGCGGCTGGCTGGCTGAAGAATGGTCCTGTGAGGAAGACGAGGCCTGTATCCGTAGGAAGAAAGTGCCGAGGTAAAAGATTTCCATGAGGAGGAGAGCGAGGGGCAGCTACCGGTCCTGCACCTGGGTTCAGACTGGTTAAGCGCTGCTCCTTATAAGAGCTGGGCGCGCTTGCACTTAGGGTGTTTGAGGCACCTGGGGTAGCTAGTGCGCACGCGCCCGGCTGAGCCCTCAGGGCCAATCCCAGTGAGTGGCCACCAGGGTGAGCGCCTGAGTGGGAGCGCTGGCGTCACGGTTGGCTGCACATCACTTGAGGCAGCTGACTGGAAGGGCTGAGCGCTGGCTGCCTGAGAGCCTGGGCTGCAGGAGCAGTCAGGCGTGACCAGCTTGGCTTCCCGGGTCGGCTGGGCTGTCGCGGCTGAGGCATCGGCTATGGGTGGCTGTGCTGCGGCTGGGCTCAGTGCTGGGGCCTGGAGCTCCATTGGAGGGGCTGGGGGCCTGTGGTCCTGCTGTGGCCCTCTATGGCTGCCGGGCTGGCGAGGTAGTTGGCCTGCTGTCAGTTGCCCGGTTCGACTGCTAGCTGCCTGGAATAGGAAAGGTGCGCTGCAAAATTACATGCATGTGAAAATTTCATGCTTTACAGTAAATAGAACATTTTGTTAATATTCTGATGTGATAATATGCTGACTTTTCACAGAGAATTAGAGGAGTTGGCTGTACGTGCAATCAACAAATGTTATGCAGACAACATTGGCAACGCATTATTTCTAGTGATCAGGTAAAATCTAGAATGACTTTAAAAAAATTCTTAACAATATCAACATTCATATAATTTATATTTTTATGATGATGCAATATATCATTGTATTACTATAATGCGTAGTTGTTTGTCATATAGAATATTGAGATAACACTGTTTTCAGTTGCCTTGTATAATTCTTGCTATATGCGACAATTTTTTATATTTATATCAGATCACTACCGGAGTGGAGCAATGCGACAGTGATGTCCATAGCAAAGTCAACTGATGCATTAGATTTCATGTCTACCAATGCAATCCAAGTTCGTCTCACTCAGATATGGTCTGGATATTTTCTATTTTCAGAAACAAAATGGTGGATGGTGAGGATGACATTTATACTTGCACAGACCACAAATAATATTAATTGGAATTATGATGGTTATAATGAAATATATGGGAAATGTCTTAGTATGAAAAATCCAAATCTCTCAGTATTTTCTTTTGCAGTTTTTAGTTGGAACAGTATTTCCATGTGCCTTATATCAAGAGCGGAATGACTTCATAGCAAAGGCAAGTGATCCCAAGAAGAGCAGAAATTCCCTGAAGTATGAGAACGATACCTGGTATCCAACCGCCAAGAATATGGCACGGCATGGATTTGACGATGCCAGGTGGCGCGCATGTACTCCGTGCTGTTTCTTCTACCAAACACCGAACGCCAAGCTGATTCTACATTCTGTATGTTGATTTCACGAATATTCAGTACGAAGTACATAATAATCACAGGCAACAAGCAGAATGATTAATTAGCATTTGTTTTTGAAAACATTTATAATAGGTTCTTCTCTTTCTAGTTATCATATGTGGTGTACTTGATGCTGTTCAGCTATTTTGTCAACACCAATTTGGCTCCTGTAGACGTCCAGCCACTCACTGTCATTGAGTATTTGGTGTGGGCCTGCTCCTTTACTATGTTTATTGATGAAATACGACAGGTGCTGTAAATACCATATTATTATGCTTAATATTATTGACATGGGTTAAAGTAGAGTGGATAAAATATAGCCTAATTTGAGCGACATATTATTCTCTTAATATGCTGCCAGCCAATCATATACATGGTTAATCAACAATGTTGTATATCTGTACAATGGTGTATGTTTGAACCTCATGCAGAATATCATGTTATTATACTAACTCAAGCTCATTGACAACATCAAGACAAAGATAACCAATATGTTTTATCATTTACCTCATGTAGATGAGTGGACGTTATCCACAGAGCACCCAGCCAAGTTGGAAGTCGTACATCACCAGTTTATGGAACTGGCTGGACTTAGCTGTCCACATTCTTATGTTCACATCTTTTGGTCTTCATTTGACCCTCAGCAGGGACCAGTTTTACTTGGTTAGAGGGTTCTACGCTGTGACCCTGTCCTGGTCGTACCTCAGGATTATCAACATATTCTATGCCTCTGAATCTGTGGGTCCTCTGATCATCATGCTGAGAGACATGGTTAGATTTATAACAATATAATTGCTACTATTTATAATCATTGACGAACTATTTTATTGTATTAAAGATAACTGTATTATATTAATTTTAAAAAAACGTTATATTAGTGCATTCTGACGTAACCTGTGTAAGATGAAATACATGTACAGTAAACTGCTTTCAGATGAAAGATTTGGGCAAATTTCTGTCAGTTTTGATAGTGTTTATGCTGGCCTATTCTGTCTCCGTACACTCCCTCAAGTTCCCTAACGTTGCTCCCACTGCATCTGTCATCTTGGATATCATATACGAACCATATTGGAATATCTTTGGAGAGATGTTTGAGAGCGACGGAGAGAGTAATATTTGATTAGTCATCGTAGTAATTAAGCTACCTTTGTTAATTATGGTAATTATATGTTCTATAATGTGACATTTAACCGAGAAGTATTCTTTCATTTGATTGCAGTTTTGGCTGGAAGCTCACATGATAACTGCACTCACAACGAGACTCTTCACCGTTCATCTCCTGTTCTGTACCCACGCTGTCCTGAACATTCCAGCTTGGCTGTAGTTTTCATGGCGGTTTACATGGTCATAGTCAATGTGTTACTTCTCAATCTACTTATTGCCATGTTTAGGTAAATAAATAGAAGATATTAGACTGATTGGTCCGAGGCATTGCAAGTTTCTTTGTAAAACAATTATATAATTAGGACACTATATAATGACAAAGGAGAATTCTTACCATATAACATTGATATTACTGTATATACTACTATATTTTCTTATTCAATAATTAAGTATATAATTATTCCATATGAAACTGTAAAATTACAATATAGAGACATGTTATTTTAAATGTACATGTATATTGATTAACCTGAATTTCTTTTAGTCACACGTACGAGAAAATACGAGAAAACTCTGAGAAGGTGTGGCGTTTTCACCGATACGAATTGGTTCTTGAGTATTATGATAAACCAGCACTGCCTCCACCTTTCATACTACTATCACATGGGTCTCGTATACTGCGATATCTGCTACACATGCGAACTGTGAAAAAAGAAGGACAGAAAAACACCCCATTCTGTGAATACTATTACTATTATTACTTGTTTTATTGATTCTTTTTATCAAAACTCAATTTCTATCATAAACATTTTATGTTTCTATGTAACATGACTCCTATTTTTCAGATCATGACCTGAGGAAGAATAGGTCAGATCAAGACCCAAGGCCAACTTCTGATGTCCTGAACAAGTTTGAGCAGGAGGCGATGAAGTCTGTTATTGCTGATGTAGAAGAGGAAACCAGAAAAGACAAGTGAGTAACTTATATAATAGTAGTGAGGTAATATGTTTGAAAACAAATGAACATGCATATATATAAATATATAATATTGAAATGTATAGTTAGGTAAATTTTGTCAACATTTCAGCGCTATATTCGATGTTCAATCGAAAATTAAGGAACTGTCAGAGGATGTAAAGAACATGTCATGTGCTGTCACCGATGTGGGCAGACGAATGACACTTTTCGAACAACAGACTGAATAGGAGAAACGAATTGCTAAGGAGCAGCGCAATATATTAAACAAATTGCTGTCTCTGATGACAAACAAAGAAGGTCAGACAATAACTGTTTTGGTTTCTGTAATAGTGTGATAAGGTGATATTTACCCAAAGAGACCAGGTAAAACGACTCTCCATGTTTAGTATTTGAAGTCGATATGAATTTTTGGATTTGTTTAATCTTCCTCTATCATGGATCATTATAAAACACCAGACTAACACTTATATTCATGCAACACCGATTATAGTACTTGTTATATATTAATGTATAATACTGAAAGAAAATGTTAATAATACATCGGAAGGACCCTGTGACATTACCTGTCTTAATGGTCACCAGATAGATAGTATTATGTGTTCAGTTGTTGCAGAAGACACATAATATACATGTTGTTGAACTTTATTAATACCTTTATTTCACGAATTCTATGTAATTTTATTTGGCGAATATTGAACGCACAGTTATAAGGGAACTAGCTAACGATAGATGAGATAAGACGTCGTAGCTATTATTTGTAGGCTGTTATATGACGATTTGAAGTTTAATATTTCTATTGTTGCCTGTGACAGTATACGGCTATGTTACTACTTACCGGGTATATATGAAAGTTCACGTGTTTACACACATAGATGCTCACATACACTTGCAAACATATGCACACATACCCAAACAAATAGACACATACACACAAACAGACAGACATACAAACATAAACACAAACACAAACACAAACAAAAGGACAAACACAAACACAAACACAAATCAGGCATCTTACCCATCATACCCTTCAGACCTACAATGTCAAACAAAGCACAACATGATTGGCCTTCTAAATATTATTAAAAA
This sequence comes from Lycopodina hypogea, assembly GCA_963969325.1. Taxonomy (NCBI): domain Eukaryota; kingdom Metazoa; phylum Porifera; class Demospongiae; order Poecilosclerida; family Cladorhizidae; genus Lycopodina; species Lycopodina hypogea. The sequence continues at coordinate 9,666 of CAXAKH010000006.1, read as the reverse complement.
AGATATAATGCAAGTATCTTTGAAATATCCATCTGTTTTGTTTTATATGTGCTATTATTACAGTGTTTTACAGCCAGTAATGTAATGTTGTAGTTTTTAAATTAAACCGCTTTGTTGCATGCAAATTTTTAACTTTTACTTAATGTCTTCAACGGTAGAAATGTCGAGGGACAGTTCGAATATTTTTGTCCATTATCAGCCACCGTTATTAGCTGAAAGCTGTGTACACCACAGAAGAAAAAGTTTACAATTTTATGATATATGAGACAATATAAAGCATTAAATGTCCGTCTCTTGAGCTTAGTATGATCTGTTTGGAGTATTTTTTCTGCAGTTACTTCATGCTATTGTAATAAATGACGATAAATCAGAAAATCACAACTGAGATGTGTAAATAAAGTCATTTAACCAGACAAATTGCGGTTTTATTTATTCGAAACTAAGACTAATCATAAAATACCTATCTACAGCACCAGGAACATACATTGGACAAGCCCCACTGTTGTTTATAATGCATGTGTTTACAGCACTATTGGCGACTACAGCGGTTTTTGTACTGTGTTTCAACACTAGTACGAACACCGAAGAGAAGCATAACGGATATGTAATGAGTTTAGTGCAGTATAGCATGGGGCACATTGCAAGCCACTTAATAGATCAGCTACTGTATGTTAGTAAACAGGTATTTGATCAGACATCTCACTGTCGTCCTAGACATACACCGGTGGAACAGGTTCCTATACCAAGATCTCCTTGTGGTGTTCTGCATCCACATTCACCGGTCCTACTCTCACAAAACTGGACATTCACAGTACATCACAATTTTGACATCAATGTCACCATTCTTCGGTTCAATCTCACCAACAGTGTAGAACACTGCCGTGCCCAGTCACTCTACATTACGTGGTCACGTAAGGATTCAGGAAAGCTCACATCAGCTAGATATTGTGGTGTACGTTCACAATGGACACTGTCCGTAATTAACAATGAAGCGAATTTGTTGTATTTTACCGATGGATTCACTTTCCGAGGAGAGTTTCTGATTGCATACCAAATATTCTCGAATCTCACGCAGGATAAACTGTTTTCAGAGATTTTTAATTTCGAGGAGTATTTTGACTCTTATATGCCAAGGCAACGTTTCCAGTTCAGACGGAAGTTAACCTTTAAATTAAACCAAACAGCCAACACGCACGTTTCAATACTTGCATTCTCTCTGTCGTATCTGTTTGCAGACCAGTCACTCAATGAGAAAACGTCATTTATAATATTTAGACTACTACCTTCCTATATCATGGACCTGTACGTCCGACAAAGAGATTTAGACTTCTTTCAAGCCAAATATTCAGATCTCTTATACAATTTGGATTGCTTTGATGGCCCCAGCTCAACGTCACCAAGATTATTGATCGTAAATGGTGGCAGCAGCTCACACCTTCACATGTATAACTCTAGTACAGTGTCCAGTGGATTCCTGGTGGCTTGCCGACTTACCTATAGGCCGAGACAATGTTTAGACACGGCAGCCACGTGTAAGCACTTGCTCCTGATGGATCAAAGATGGTTCCCCAACCCACTTCTTAATCAATATACCTACATATCCGATCAGCAATCACTGACTTTTCCTACCAATTCTGCGTGTAACTCTGTGGTATGTCTAATGAAAGTGAGTAGTTCAAGCAAGAAACCACTATCACTGACTGTATCTCACTTGAAGCTACCCGATATAGATCACTCGAACGATTGTCTTTATGAGGGTGCAGCCATAATTGAAGAACTTAAACACATGCCCACATTCTTACCCTATTTAAAGTATCACGATACTGGCTATGCAGAGGCTATTAACACATTTGATGGATTTGATTTCTCCAGAATTCAAACGCAGGATAAGCTAATGCCTGTTTTACGGCTTTGTGGCAAAGTACCAATTCAAGATGGCGGATCTGTAAAAGAGGGTTTGATAACAAACACTTTAGTTGGCATGGGGAGCTCATTGATAATTGCCCTTTACTCATTTCATCGGCATGGAAGCATTGGAAATATGGAACTAATTGCTAAAGAAGTAGACTGCCCTGGGGTATACATATCCTGTCTGGAGATAACTACACTTGACTTATGCACAACTCGGACTCAATCATACTGTCTGCCCACCATCACGCCCCCAAGCTTGCATTTTGAGTCACGAGACATGTACAATATCGATGCTCTTACTCGCTATCCTGATGGATCTCAGAGATTTTCCGAGACGATACTAGTGAGTGTCAAGAATGCGTTAGTATCGATATCTGGCAATGACACTCACACGTTTAACGTTGTGGCCATGCGACCCTCAGCCTGTGCTACCAATCACAGTACATACCGAGACATTTCCACCAACAGCCACCACAGCGTTGTGTAGTTTCTCTGTTCGCCGCCAGGGACACAGAAAGGAACTATCTGGACTTAGAACTGTCCTTCACAAAGAAAGCTTCAAATGTGTGTAAAGGTACGTTTGTAGGGAATCGTACTAAATTGTGGAATCTGTATGGAGTAACCCACGAATATAGACACCTTTACTTCGCCACTAAGGCCTACTACATGTATATAAACGACCTAGTCCCACAATGCACCTCGGTTGCACTTACTGCTGCCAGTAAAGCTTCCAATTTTGGTCTTACTACTTTCTTTTATCCCAATATGATTGGGAGGAAGATTGCCGAGTACATATATTATGGACATTTTGATTATGATGAATGGACAACGAATATGTTTAATACATTTACCCACAGTTTGAAATATGCGATAGCTGTTAGCAATGGTACAATAGCACAGGCGCAGTATTCTACATTTGGTCACCTACTGAAAATCAAACAGCCCCTGCATTTTAGGAACGTGGAAGGGCGGTTGCCACAGGTTTCTGGAGGTAGATATGGTAATTCTTTCGTTCAGCCTCCAGACTTTAGCAGTGCAATGAAGAAACAAGATCCCCAAACTTGGCAATGTGTCATCCATCTAACTTCTCAATCGTGTGATTTTGATTTGACAATGTATATCATGTACGATTTCGTAAGAGGTCTAGATGAATACAATCCGCTGGACTATTATCATATAACTACATACAAGCTAAAGTTACAGAGGGGAAAGGTGGTATCCATACACGAACCTCATTATTACTTCTACAGATATGTGTTTATAAGACCAACACTCGCTATTGCTGAATCTAAAGGGAATTCTGTATGCACTGTTAAATGTACAATAGATGTTCTTCTTCCATTTTGGGACTTTGATTGGGAAAATGAGGCTAAAATGGAACCAAATCTTCCGGATCTCGGTAATCCTGCTGGTCTGGCACTTGCTTATATTTTGTGGGACTTTTGGCCCAGAAGTTGGGTGAGTGCTGAATCTGAATGTACAGATATAGGCGGCCATCTTCCCAGTGTGACGTCACAGGAAGAGGCTGAATTTCTCGATAAGGTGGCGTGGGGTAAGTTCAGTCCACGACAGTTGTTCAAGAATCCATGCAGATGGGCGACTGGGGTGTGTGCCTTCTACATAGGACTTAATAAAACAGCAGTAAGTACTCACTCCTTACTATATTTTCTAGTACATATAGCTATATATCTCATTTGAATATACATACATGTATGTTAACCCATGCAGATACGAAATCTATTACTTGACATTGCACTTTCTATAACTCTGAGTGGAATATGGAAATAAAGTAATTTACTGCTACAACTACAATAGGGAATCAGTATTTCATGCTGTTACAACAGTAAAATATTCATATTATCATATCTATATAAGTAACTATTGCAGTTATTGAATATGTATGAAATATTTACAGCTTACAAAATATTCCTAAATAATTGGATTGAATGCATACAGTGAGTCGTTGTAAGGCCTTAGATCGTTAGCAAGTTTCTCTTAAATTAGAGGGGTATATAGGAAATCTGCTAAGCAGACAATGTTGTGAAACACAAATAGTTTGGGTACAGTATCAAATAGCTTGCAGTGATAGACATGATTTTACCATAGTTAGGCCCCATTAAGCAGTCTTTTACTTCCATGTACAAGTTGTCTGAATGAGCAGCCTCTATTAGACGAGACGTATAGAAAATCTTTGACAATGTTCTAGGCCATTGAAACACTAATTCACATGGCCAAAAGTTCTCTTACCTCATCATTATAAATATTTGGAAACATCTAACTTTCAGTCAGAGTGGACAGATGGCAGACCGTTGGGCATCAGTAAGTGGTCAGGTCTCACAACCAACAGGTCAGATTACTGGCAGTATGAAGTAAAGGACACAATCAATGATGTTATGAAGTCAGAATTCCGTACGTTATCCGATATAATAGAGGCATCACGATATAATAGAGGCATCTATGGTAAAGATTGCACGTTAGCTCTCCACAACCCATTCTCTGGTACTTTTGAATGGGTAGCTATAGGATGCTACGTACATATTGAATCATTTGTAACAATATGTTATGTGCCATCTTCTAAGTACCCAAGGACACCGATTGACAAAGGAGATGTGGCGTTGATACATGTAACTCACAGACTTAGTAAACAGTATCCATACAACAGGAAGGTGTTTGATGAAACAACGCTGGGGTCTTTGTTGGGAATATACGATTGCAAGAAAGTGGTTTTTAATAGTCAAGATGAACAAGTGATAGCCTTTGGGCGATATATATCAGGCGGCGTCAGAATGGTCCTTGGTAGAGCTTGCAACAAAGAAGTGCTTGTGAGTTTTAGAAAAGGTATTAATTCCTCAAATGCTGGTGAGATGAATTCACAGTCATCTACGAACATCATCGGAGGCAAATTCATATTTAATCGAAACGTTTGCACCAAATTACAGTTCAGCATTGATGGTAAATGTGTATTTGTTAAAACGGATACCAAACATAGAAATGGACATGAGACAACCCAAATTGGGTTCACATTAATCAAAGTAATAAACCAAATATTAACCCAAACAGAAATGTACGGACCTGATTCTTCAGAAGAACTGGGAGCATCAATAACGAACAATAAATTACCCAAATTGCAAGTTGTACCAATGATTGAGAGAAGTACAAAATGTTCAAGCACTCAGTACACGTGTGAGGATGGACATTGTATATCAGATGAATACCTGTTAGATGGGGACCGAGACTGCCCCGATGGCAGCGATGAGACAATAACCTGCCATGGTAAGGCCAATGAGTCCCAGTGGCCATTGTCATTACCACCATGCTCTGCCATGTATTTCTCCTGTGGTGACAAGGCATATATAGAATGGACAGATGTATGTAATCGCCACACTGATTGTTCAGGGGGTGAGGATGAGGCGATGTGTGCTGAGACCTACCCATACGATGAGGTAGCAGAAACCGATACTAACCGTTACGGAAAGTTATGCAATACTCTTACAAATCTACTTGACTGTAGTATTCCTTCAGATTATATCAATGATTTAGTGCCAGATTGTCCAGATGCTGTGGATGAACCACTCATGCTAAACAGAGCTTCTAACCTGGTTATGGGATGTGAAATAGACAGCTATCTGCCCTGTCTACCCGGGCACCCTAGATGTTACCCTGGTGATGACCTCTGTATCTATGACCTTGACACCCTGGGGTACCTAGTACCATGCCGCACTGGTACACATTTACAACACTGCTCACTGCTGTCGTGCCCAACCAAATTTAAATGTCCACAGTCTTATTGTATCCCTTTATCGAGGGTTTGTGATGGAATTGCTGACTGCCCTAAAATGGATGATGAAACTGTTTGCTCAGACACAACCATACAGTGTCCTGGTTTGTTTAGGTGTAAAGGGGGGAGTTGTATTGACCAATATGATGTCTGCGATGGAATATTACATTGTGAATTATGTGATGATGAATTTCATTGTCAAGTTGCTTCATGTCCAGCCGGCTGTAAATGTATAAAACGTGTTATTCATTGCATGTCAATGTCCTCTTTTAGAAAATATCATAGTTAGAGATGTACGATATCTAGAAATCGGACAAAGTCTTAAGAATGTACCATCCTTTGTAGGCAATTTAAGCAACATGTTAATTTTAATTCTGAAAGAAAATAACATAACAGGCATATCATTGAATGCTTTCACCAGTTTCTTTAATCTGATGAAACTTGACCTATCTAAAAACAATATTAAACACTTAGATGGAAATACGTTTTCTGATCTGAATAACCTATTGTCATTGAACCTCAGTTATAATATGAAGCTGATTACCATCCATCGCCTGGCGTTCGCTGGATTGTTCAAGCTTGAATATATCGGACTATCTAACACCAGTTTGCCAACAATTCCCTTAGAATTGCTTAACAAGTTTCAACATCTAACTATGCTGGACTTATCACAAAGTGGATGGAGTGACGTTGATCTTAGAGCTTTCATATTTTCAGAGTTAGTTGAGTTAAATGCTACTATTAATATTACAGGCAGTAGTAAACTAAAGAGTCTATCGCATCAATCGGAATTCATGTTAGCTTCTCCCAATGTATCAATTCTCACCGATAATTCTTACATTTGCTGTTTGCTAAGAAATTATGTAAATTGTTCTATGTCACCTGCTATTCATTGGTGTGGGGCGTCATTTACCAGACTCCAGAATGTAGTCACGTGGATTCAGGGCATTCTCATATTTGGAATATCGCTGATGGCCTTAATCCATAAATGGAGGTCTTCGCCTAAGGGTGGCCTGATATTGTGGTGTCAAATCAGTATCCACCTAGCGGAGATTTTTATGGCAGTACATATACTACTACATTCTATAACACGTACACTAATAAGTATCAATCAAATACACACACAAGATGGGTTGAAGTATATGCTTTGTATTGTATCCGCCAGTGCCCAGGTATGCTCAATGCTTGGATTTTTGTTATCTGGACCAGCTTTGGGTTATGAAATGAAAACAGGTCTTGATATAGATTCCATAAAGAAAAAACAAGCTGCATCCAAATTCTTTGTGATATGGCTGCTTATAACTATATGTGTGACAATTGGAGTTGTGCTCCTAGCATTACAATTCTGTACGTTAACGGACGCTTGTTCCATTCTAATACTTGTACATGAAATGGGGCAAGGAATCTGTTATGTGCCTCCTTTATTGGTGGCTTTGTTTCTGATCATAGGCATAATCATAACCTCCACATTTTACGTGTTGTCATTTATGTTGATTACGAAATCCACTAAAGCCCTGAAGTCCATTGGAAGCAGGAGAACCGGCCATACTATGAATCCTACATTCGTTATCAGACATTTTATTTATGCCTATTCAGCCCATGTTTTGGCCATGACAATTACAATATTATACCTAATTTGTTTTCTATCTGGTGTAAAGATGAACTCTACCATTCAGGTTATTCTGTCCACTCATATCATACCCGCTGTGATAATGTTTAACGGTATATCGTATGTATCTCGTACTATTAGAAAGCATTACATGTTAAGAAGCACCACTAAAATAACATAGTAGGCTATTTTATAATTGTATTAATTGGATTCATTGAATGTATTTATTAAAAGGTACAGATAGATGACTTGTCTTTGGCTAACGGCAGACATGTGGTCAATTACTCTAAGTATTCAATACATATTTGTAATTGTATTAGAAAAATATCTGTGATTTGTATTCAAATACTATTTGGATGATCAAATAACACAAACTTGGGTGTGTCAATTATCAATAAACATAATATGTATTTACGTTAAGGCGTGAACGGTTTATGTCCATTCTCTTTTGAAGTAAGGTAGCAAACTAGTCTGTACGATTGTCAAAGATGGCGAAATTCTGAAAGTTTTTACTGTAGATACTTTAATGTGTAATTTAATGTAATTATTCAGTTCGCTGTTGTTCAAAGACGAACTAATGAAAGTCACCATAACTTCTTTAGAAAGTTGCCATGATTACGTTTAACTAGTCTGGAAAGTGTACAGCAAATATAAATATCAGAAGTTAGTTATTGTGTACTTTGTCTTTTATCGCCTAATTTATTATTACATGATTTTATATCTGTTAATATTGTTTTTGTTTTACTAAAGGGTTCCTCCATGTGATTTTGAAACAGCTTTGTGTTCTTATTCAAGTTAACCCTGTACAAATTTATATAAAAGTAACGCTAAACACTTACTATTTTACAATAGCAATATTTATATATTTAATTACTGTCATTTATATAGCGCATTTTCCAGCTTTACAGCTATTCTTAGTAATTCTGGTATCTGACCAGTGACGCCGGGTATTAATACCCTACTCTTATCAACAGGCGCCCTGGGGTCTTTTACGTGCTCGGGGATGACTCTCCCGATATACATGGGACCAACGGCTTTATGTGGTATCCGAGCCACGGGAGACATACTCTCCAATGTTGAAAGCCAGGTTTTTACACCTTACAATTTTGGTAGCAGCCAGGATCGAACCCCAGGCCTTTTGACTACCAGGTCAACGTGTTACCACTCGGCCACGGCTCTCCAATAAAAGGAAATAAGGAGTTATTGTTAAGATTCACTGGTGATCCACAGCAGATTAAGTAGGAATCCAATAAGCGAGGCGTTTAACAGTATAAAGGCTTTATTCAGCTAGCAGGCAAACACGTCTTTACACAACTGCAATTCCGTTACAACTGAAGATTCAAACTAACAAAGGGATGCGCGTCAAAACGGCTAATCTCACGAGATAAGGGATGAGAGTGACAACGCTTCTCAGAAGGTTCACTCAAGCAGAACAAGCGCTTCTAGGGAAACTAGTAGTCTACACAAGTAGTACGGATAAGTAGTATTACGGCTACTACTACACATATATATTATGCTGACTCGCATAGTAAACTCTAATGTACGATTAGATATATATTTAACAGTTATATACATTATATACAGGTCTATAATATATGCAGTCAGAATACACACAGAATGAAATTAATTGGTGATACATCCATCGATAAACTATTTACAGTACGATAGCAGTACTAAACTTTCAGACAGATAAGTGTGGAAATCCTGGTGGGACTCATTGTTATCTAAGTCACTCCCATACAGGTCTTATATTGCAGCTCAGACAGTGTCTGGCTCCAGTCAGACATGGATACACATCGTGGTATCACTACTCACTGCTTGTGAACAACTCCACAGTATAGACAGCCATCCAGGACATCATAATTATTAAATATTTCATGTATTTTAAAAGTAGCACTTGCCATAACAATCAAATAAATACCTATATGCCATATTCCCTTAATAACAACTGACGTAATCCAAATTTGAAGCAAATAGTATAAGAATAATTGTAGATTACCACAATTAACCAACACTAATAATAACAATAATAATCCAAAATTGGTACATAAATGCCATCAATATCTGCAGGTAGTCAGACTAGTATATTAATCTGTACAAAACTTCTACATGTATATCATTACATAAATATCTGCAGTATATCACATTTACTATTTTATATATTATATACAATATATTATAACTAGCACAATTGTATATTATAATAACATGCAAAGAAGGAGATTCTATCCCGGCGAATGTTGTACATGTATTTGTTTTACATGGACAGTAATTCTTTGCAGTTTAATGTGTCTGAATCAGTGGACTGAACTGGCATTTCATATCTGCATGACTTCTCACTTGTATTCTTTCTTATCACAGTGGTTGG
>CAXAKH010000005.1:0-15808 GCA_963969325.1 Lycopodina hypogea | reverse complement strand
AGGCTGGGGTGAACACATAGTACTACTGTGTAACACCTGTTGCTATTCCTAACCACTTGAAATTGTCAGACAACAGTTGTGCAATTTCAACTCGAAGTATTTTTATATTGCATATAACTTTCATTTCATTTTCAGTATCATATGACTGTACTATTTTTCTGCATTTAGCCTATACCCTGTACTCAGTAACACAGGGATAATGTGCTGGTAACTTAAACAAACTTTCTTTAATCAACCAGATGAAGGGGATCAGGTTAGTGTAAAGGGTAAAGCTATAGCCATCAGTGTCAGCTAACACCAACATTACATACAGTTGTCTCCAAGCAAAACACAAAGCCTACTGTGTGCTAGTAGCATGAGAAATCACCTCCTACAGAGTGAGCTAAATCTGCACACACATGACACATTACACATGAATCTCTGTTAGTCAGACAGGGGGAGAGGAAACCTGCTCTAATGGTTACAGGTTGCTGAAGATGGAGTGGCCATTCCTCGCCTGTTTTAACGACTATAAATGCCCAATTTAGGCCAACAAAACAAATACACGTCAGTCTTATTTACACTTTGGCACGCATCTCTATACATAATTCTTTTCACACACACACACATGGGTTTTTACGTTGAACAAAACCAAAGCACCCAGCCTCATGTAAATCTAGCAAACAACGACAATAATAGTCCACTGATGGTTTCAACTTGTTGGGGTTGAAGCTCACAAACACACGGGGTTCTCAGTAGTTCTCAGAGGCTTAAGTTCATGCTTGAGCTGGTGGCATTATCCAGGTATGAGAGCCGGTATCCGCTGACATGTGGACGTTGCCGGGGTGAGAGGAGAGGTGGCCACGCTGGATACCTCCTCCCCGGACACAGAGACAGGAATTTCCCTCACGCCAAGCCCCCCGACCGGACCATGGACCATGTTATCGGTGGCTACCCAGCTCACAAACACAAATAACCAGAGGCAAAACACACTCGTCCGTTCTCCGCTATTTCTGACATTAACAGATGTCCGTCCACCAGAGTCACTCCCGTCTATCTTGATGATAATACATCCTGGTTTTTGCTATGGATCTCATATGTCCAGCGGGGCCAGACACTTCCGCGGTATTCATCAACAATTAGGTACAGATTTCAGTCCGAGCCCGATATTTATCCACGGTTTATGCCGGGTGTAGTCGGTCCACACACGAGTGCTGGCTGCTGCCATTTTGTATATAATAGCTTGTGTGTATCATCGATGTTGGAACATCACCTTGGCCTTGATCACGCCAGATAAGAGCACGCTAGTATATAATCCAGTAAATCCACCAAACACCGTATTATCACCGACAAACCTACACTCACACATCTCGTGCATAATCTCGCTAGATCCCTGTATATTTTCAAATACTCACCCAGGATGAAAACCTTTTGAACATCTTGGTTACATCTGAGAGATCCTGTGAAAGTTGTTGAGTCTCCACCGACTTTTCGAAACTGATTCACACTCACATGTACACCAGACGGCTAGGCTAGGGGCGGCCGAACGGGAGCACACCGCTTGCTTGCTTGCTTATCCTCGTTGCCTTAGCTACAACTAGTTGCCGTAGTAACTACACAGGCTTGGCCTGTGCCTGTTTTTCTCGAGCAAAGATGTCAGTTTCTAATATCAATTTATCTTCCCTCCGCCTGTCATTCCGCGGCTTAGTAGGGCTACAAAAATAACTCCCGGCTCCTGGCTAGCCGGCTTCTAGTGCGAGGGGAGGAGTTGGGTTTCAAACATGGCGACTGGATGCCTTTTGGGGAGAGCAGGTAACAGTGGCACACGCTGAGGGGCTCTCCTCGACACACATTGTCAACAACTCAACCACACGCCCTTCAAACTCAACTGCCGTCCGACTCCAATGGCATTCGCCAATACAACGTGTTCAAATTAAATTTGCTGAGTGAGGTAATGTGATCTTGTGTAAGAATACCACGGCGGTGTGGGTGATGTTAGTACTTGTAGCAGCCTACATGGTACACGTACAGGCGAGTGGCACCCCGGCCTAACACCTCTGATGATGTACAATGTACAATATACTGTGTTGTGAATCCCAACTTTTCGGGCCAAAGCATGAATATTTATCTAGCGCAAAGTACAGGCAATTTAGGAGACCTCATTATTATTGAGCTCAGATTCCGTACGGTCCCCGGCTCCATAATATATTGAGTTTGTGGTGAAAATTTGTGAACGGATGGGTTGGTGATCAGCTATGATTGTCTGCCGGTTCACGCCCAGACGTACACCACAGGGAGTGTGGAGATGTGAGCTGTCGGTGGTGCCTCCTGGGTATTCATCTTGAACTGCTCAACACACACTGAGCACCGCATCCACTAACCTATTTATCCTCCAATACTACTCCAATACGAATATCAAAGCATTTCCTCCTTCCGACTCAATGGTGGCTCGTGAACACAATCCAATGCTTATCGAATTTGAATCGAGATGAAAGTCACTTGTGATTCTCCGGTGTTTTTTCAACTTGAGTCAATACGGGGGTAGGCTGGTCCTCATCAGTACTACTAGTCACTACTGTGAAGTGGGTGTTTTGTCTTCTGACAGGTGTTTACCCAATCAATCACATATAGAGATAGTATTATTTGATGCAACACAATGTTAGAATGGTGTAATCCACATGATGGTGTTGAGGAATGTTTTACAAACAATATGAAGCACTAAATGCTGTCAATTGCGCAGTATTGTTCTGGTATTTCCTATGACAGCAAAATGTCTGATGATGAACCATTCTGAAATTTGTCTTGTTGACAGCACATTTGAACAGTCAAAGAAAACACAGGTAAATTGTTTACACAAACGAGTCAGCAACAAATAGCACATACCCGGCTCCTAGAACTCACTCCCTGCCCACTTATGTGACTTACCAACAGCTTCCAATAATCACTGTGAGCAAGAAGAAACTTTCCATGTCAAAACAGACACAACCCACGGCATTCAATCGAAGAGTACTTCCCCGACTAATGGCACAGTAGAAAAAAAGTACTTGAACATTTTAAAACAATGGAAGTCAGGGGAGATTACATTAGCCTAGGAAACCTATAATGAGGTTAGAGAACATTGTCTAGATACCATCTGTGGTGCGGTCCGTAATCTGATAACATTAAACCAACCAATCTGTCGTCTGCCTCTGCCGTTGCATAATTGTGAAATATTACACGTATTAACAAACAACTATGATCAGCCTATCAGTAAACAGTATGGCGAGAACATTCACATCTTGTATACTACCCTCTTCCAGCTTAGTATGCTGAAGATGCTCATAGAATGGCTTACAAGTGATGCTATTATCTTGTACTACTCTTCCGCACACAGAGTCTCAAATGAAAATGAGCAACAGTCGCTGACAACAGTGAGTAGTATAGATAGTAATGAGGAGATTAGAGCCGAAGAGGTGGATCAATACTGTTCAGCTATAAAGCCAGACTGTGTCTATTCATCATACCCGGTCTTATTACTGCCCCTGCTCCATATATACGTGTATACGGCTGATACGTGAAGCAATCAAACGGACAAGAATGAATCAGCATTAGGTGGATTGCTATAGGGAAAATTGTATGGGTTTTTCGAGCAGTGGCTGTTTCTCTACCTTTCTGTTTACATATAGGAAGCAACTTACCTCCTCCCCTTTCAGACAGACATCAAACGATTGCTGGCTGTCTGGCTTGATGGTGCGACGACCAGAGCCACACAACAGAGACATGCTGCACGACTTCCTATTATGCCGGGAATATCAAACAAATCCTTAAAATATCCTCTTTGTGAAAATGCAGTATAACATCAAACGCTTCTAAATATACTAGTATGTAGGCTGGCAATTGAAAGAACCAAACACGGTGTGTTTAATCATAAACCATGTAGATTAAAGCTGGCACTAAACAACAACACATCCGCCACCTCCACAGCCATGCACTGAGATAATGTTCTATACGAGAGGCAGGTTGCATATTTACATCATACAATTTTATATTCACGATTTATCTGCAGATGCAGGTGTAATCTATAATAGGCCAGATCTGTTGCCTGTATACAGCCGACTGCGAGCATTGTCAGACAGCCCGCCATATGCTGCACCATACATTATAATACATGTACATACACTATACATGTAATCGGTGTATGTAGTTGGAAGAGGCCTTCCATCATTATCTCTCTATATAACTTTGTTCTCTGCCGTGACTGTCATTTACTGAACATCTATGTATTGTTAATTAAATCCCTTTGTGGTTTGTGCTGAATATGCCGAGGTCCACTTCTACGTGTATAACGTGTTTTTTTTCAATTTGAACAACATGTGTGGTTTAATTCAAATGAAGCATTGTGGAATATCAATGGGTGGATGATGAATGAACATTGTAGCTTATATATGATGTGTGTGTGTACATGCGTACAATGTACATGTATGTATCGATCTGGCAGACGGCTCTACAACACCTAACTCTAGCTGTTACTGTTAATATGTCAGGAGCCCTCGTTGTTTTACATTATCACCACACAATGAGGTAATTAAACAGTTTTGCAGCCATACCTGTAGCTACCAGTAGTAATAAATACCTGGGCATAATCAGGTGAATATTGTAACTATATACAGTCATGTATTTTTGTATTAAGTAATATGTGGGTAGGGCCAAACAATTGCTTCATTCTTCAATTAGCTTCATTAAGCCTTCATATAATGAACAAGTATATATATGGCATATTTACTACACGATTTGCTAATAGACTATGGGCTTGAAGTGGATACAACAACAATGCATTGCTGCACAACACTTCGGTCAATGGTCTTAGGGCAAATGCATTCACATCAAAGATAAGTACATCATTATCTCGTACACTGTGGTACACAGGTCTAGCTGACCTGAATGAGGATGGACGACCTTGTGTATACCTCAAAGGCAAGCCGATGTTAATGGATCAATACACGGTCCTTAATGCTGAGGATATGTCAGTCTCATTACTACACTGTGTACGGCGAAACTTACTAAACTACGGCCCTGTCAGCCCCATTACACATATTTGTCCTACACTATACATCATTTCATGGCAAACTTTGCACTGAGGATAGAAACTCCCTCAATGAGGCACACTCCATACACTGGTGGTGAATGTATTTATATCCAGATCCTACTCTCGCCACCACTTGAACTACCATTTACAGTATTTATTCTAAATAAGGCTGAATAAATTACCCTTGATGAATGTAACCGAGCATAGAGCATGCAGTCGCAACATTTTCAATACAGATATTTAGCATGATAAATCCTGCTCACACCAGACTTGTTTAATATCGCCTAATGTAATATTAACGCCTTTGCCTGCGAGGAACGGGGGTAACACATAATCCCATTAATATCATGAACATGATCACAAAGAGCATCCATCACAGTTTGCTAGAGAGTTAGGTGGAGAAGGGAGTGCGAAGGGCCCACGTAATAACATGCATTCCAGGGAACCATTAAGGGCAGGCCATTCATTACGGCTCTAGATCAAAACTACAATCCATCTACCCTAGACATCCACTGTTCACATATTAATACAACAAAGGCAGCTACTAATTGCTTACCCGTGTACTTGGTTAAATATCATTTATGCCTGTGCATATACAGGGACTTTGCCTCACGCTTGTATGGATAATATTTAGCAAGCAGCGTGGAGTATGTTCATATAAAATTGACGGCACACGCCATAAATTCCACACCCGCGCAGATTGGTATTTTGCAGCAAGACGGATTATGGCCGATTCACAGCTGAAACGGGGAACATCTAGCATTACCATTTGCGGCAATTCAAGCAGGCCCCTTTCGGCCAACAGGGCTGGCATTCCTGGCTGCCTAGTGATTCATCAGAAACGAGGTCATGACTCAGCCCAGGCAGTGAATACAATGTACGGCAGTACCATGAGCTGGGGCAGCAGCCACCAAGCCAACAAGCCAGCAAAGGCAGCAGCAAGGGCCCTCAGCAGGACAATAATGTGGTTGCCTAACATCATTGTGGGAACCGTGTCTGTATGGGCCAGCACAATTCCACCTAATCCGCCACACATACCAGAGAAAAACATATTTACATCAATAGAGGCCGAGACTAGCACCCGATACACGCCGTTCTCATTGTGATAATCAATAATCCTACCACTGCAGGCGAGGCGATAAGCAAGAGAAAAACATGAAATAATATTTACACGTTATCAGGCAGACGGGATTAATATGAACACCCGAGCAACAGATTTCTACTTACTAATGGCGACTCCATGATGTGGCTTTACACACGCCCGTGGCTTAATTCATCAATATTCCGACGACATTAAAATTCCCCTCCGTTTTCAATGGCAGGTACCGGTGCCGGTTGGTGGCCGCTTGTCGTGTACAGTATCGTCCTCGTGTAGTATTTCCACGTATGGTGCATGCACACAATATAATGGTGACACAAAGCATGCACAGTTTAACCCAGTGCTGCTGGTAGGTAATTTATATCAATGTTGTCCTGCGTGTGAGTGACAGAACAAAACGTCCACATTGCATAACACCAGTATATACTCTCTCAATATCTTACTACTCATCCGCCATGCCTGGATCTGCTGCAGAATACAGGAACAATGTCCCAATCAGCTCGCTTCTCGTTCCTAATATGGTTATCTGAGAATAGGGCCGGCCTCTCTCGGTGCCCTTCTCACGTGTCATGTAGTCAGCACGTCTGTGGTCAGTCACACTG
The DNA here is from genome assembly GCA_963969325.1 of Lycopodina hypogea. Classification (NCBI taxonomy): domain Eukaryota; kingdom Metazoa; phylum Porifera; class Demospongiae; order Poecilosclerida; family Cladorhizidae; genus Lycopodina; species Lycopodina hypogea. The sequence goes on along the minus strand of CAXAKH010000005.1, from coordinate 9,063 downwards.
TGAGCTGGGCCTGGTAGGACACACCACGCCGTGTGTCTCTGTGTGTGTGTGTGTGTGTGTGTGTGTGTGTGTGTGGTGGGCGTGCGTCACCAACACTTGAGGTTTGCCTGTCTGAGTCGGATTCCCTGATGGAGGAGTGCAGCAGGGGAGGCGAACCACGCTCGATGGAGTCTACAGCAGGGCATTCGGCATCAATCAGGGCGGGTGGGCCTCTGATGGGGTGACTGCTGCCGAGTGAATGGAGGAGTACCGCGGTGGCTCACACACAGTTGGCCCCCCGCTTTCACCAATACTGGAGGCTGGATATCAAATTGAATTTTTTTCGCATTCCCCCCGCTAGAATTAAATTAATATTGGCTTGCACCTGCGTCAGTAGTCCCAGAATCCAGGAAGTGAATTGACACTTCTCCCTATTCACACTGGTGTAACTCATCCACTGGTAATGAAATGTTAGCATAAAAACTTCCATCAGCATCAATTAACCAGGCACGGCATGGAATATTAAAACAGTGACAGATCCACTCCGATATCAATATGGTTAGAGTTTCCACTCCCCCCAAAGACCTCTATTGTCTTCCGTGACCAGCTGGCCATAACCATGAATATTCTTACTCCCCCCCTAACGGGCCCCAGGGAGAAGGCGAGCCAGTGCAGCTAACGGTGATTTAGTGGGCAATACTGTTCTCACTGTGACCAATCGCAAACAATATTACCCATTAAGGTCAGGATTAGGGGGGCCGCCATAATATGCTAAGGTGAGATGAGCCACCATTTCATAATTCACTCCAGCCCTATACAGGTTGTAAAAGCTAATTAATGCCAAAACAGACATTCTTTGATTGCTGGGTAAATGTCAACCCGGCCCAACCCCGCACGTTTAATCTCCTCGCTGCCAGACATGTCCTACTTCACCGCCATGAATTGAGAGGACACAGCCTCACGTCCCCGGGGATCATCCACCACAATGTGGGATCACCGAATTAAGCACTCTCTCAAATACTGACGTTTTTTGACTCAAGGCTTAGTAACATTTACACAAAGACAATATCTTCAAAATGGTGGCTGAACAGGGATGACGGTGCTGGAATCTCAGAAGTGAAGTGAAGTCAGTGGTAGTGGGTGCCGCTTGGCTGTCAGGCCTTGCGTGTCTGTTCACAGATACAGTACTTGGTCATGCACGGTGAAACCTCACATGAGATTGCCCCATGACCTAATTATCAGTCGTCCACCGGCACATGTGCCCTAAACGGAAAGGTTAAGTCTGCAAGTACACGCTGTCCGACTCAACCCAAAATGTGCCCCCCGGTCGCCCCGCCTTGGAGGTGGGATTCATTCGTGATCAATGCGCCCAAAAATAGCCTGTTGCTCCATAATAATAAAAGCCGCCTATTACTTAATATTGTCATTCGCCTCGGCCGCCTAAACCACAGCAATATTAGCATTATAGATTGGTGACAGACCATGACTTTAGGGTGCGCTAAACCTAATATGATCAAATGAACAGTCATAGTATTCCACTGGCACTGAGTGTATAAGACAGACAGGTAGCTATACACATCATACAGCAACTACACAGCTCACTCAGTCCGCTGGAATATACAATCAATATTTGATGAGGGCTATTTCCATTCCTGGAAGATATCCATCAAATGTGTCAGCCAGCGCAGAGAGGTACACAACTGGGCTTCGATCGTCACAGACTACGCTGGCATAAAAAACAATACAGTTTTTACACATACACACACATATATACACACACTTTGGCTTCCGTGAAGCATTGCATATTAAACAATAAAGTTAATGACTTGCTTCGGGCTAATTAAAACCTGACACGGGTGGGAATTAGCGTAAGTAAACATGCTTGATTATTAATGGAGAAGGAATAAGTATGCTATCTTGTTAATCAACAAAGGTACATGGATGTGTTGCTCATATAAATTATATTCAATATTTCTATTGTACGAAAGCTCCAGTGCTTAAACATGTACATATTTTTGCATACTAAAACCAATTTCAACATCAATATGTGTATGTCACCAAATATGTCAATTTATTGCATAAACAAAATTATTCATGCATCTACAACTGTTATATATGACGGTTCAAAGCATTCATACAATCATTGTATAACTACTGTTAGCTTGGAACCTATGACCATACATTAAACTGTCAGACTATAGTACATGCAAGACTACACCTGTCCGAAATGTTCAAAGAAATATCAGGTAACATATTGTCTGGGGATCTGATTTGATTTAGAACCCCATGCTTATCAATACAGAATCGATACGACGGTGTAATCGAGACCTACATGCTATTCAAGTACTAAATCACCCGTTCACAAACACTATCAATAATCTAGGTGTCTGTATGCATCATTCATCATTCAAAGTCCAGTTCATCACAAAGATTTCCTCTATAAAATTCACAAAATGTTGATCAATATTTGGGCTTGGGTAAAAACATGGGGAGCTGAATGGAAGTCTGAATGGTGACTATATACCGTCTATAAAGATAGTCAGAGTTAATACGAGCCTCACTGTCGAACAAGTGCTTCACCACATATTAATAATAGCTGAACATGAAGCAAAAAAGTAGCTCAGGTTTTTATCAATGTCTGTTTGTCAGATGCTGGTACTTAATCAAGAAAAATCTGATAGCAAATAGTGTCACCCGAACTCCGCCATACACACACACGTTCATGTTTATAGATCACGTACACATACATGTATAGTAGATAGGCCGGTGTGTGGCTTGTACTTTGTATTATGTACCATGTATATAACGAGGGGGGCTCCTCGACAAGATGCGACCTTTTACCACAATGATATAGATAATGCTTACATACTGACGATACACGAGGACAGGGTGAACAGGAAGGGGATCAATCAAAGAGATGCTTATAATTTTACAGTGTGCCGAGGCCACGATCCACGCTAACACAATCAGGACGAGAAAAAGCGCGCAAAGCTAATAAACTTCCCTAAAGCACCCACCGCCAGACAAGGTGGTGCCAATGCCTCACAGCAGATCGATTTAATATGACTAAGGTGAATCAAATTGTTTCCCCCACGGGGCTTTATAGCCATAGTGCAAAACGTGGGCTTTTATTGTGGGCATATTAAAAACAAGAGTTTGATTTCACTACCACCAGACACGTCTTATTGGCAACGATTGCAAACAACACTGCATTTGTTCTGTCAAAGAAAGGACACTGCCAAGGATTAGGTTTCAAAACATACAGTACTCAATGTTTTGCAACATCTACCAGTATTTGTAATACATGTATATGTAGGATTGCATCAGGCTGATACTTAAGTATGCAAGTTATACACGTATACAGGTAGGCTATTTGTGCTGAAAAGAGCTGTAAATCATTTTAATATGGCATAATTAACCTGTAATATCCAGGTAAGAGCAATGACAGCCAGCCCCCAGCCTGATGAGGTACAGTCATTATCTGGTGTTAATCATGTCAAGGTAAAAGACACGTGTAAGGTGTGTTGTCTAACATTCATTTCATAGATAGCCTGGTTACAGGTGATAATTTTATTGTAAACAGGCCAAGGTGTATCTAACTGGTGCAATAATAAACCATGTTTTCAATAACAACACAGTCCTAGACAAGTTAGGTATAATACAAAGTCAGCGTTTCGTTAAGATATTCAATGTCCAGTGGTCAGATCCTTTAAGAAACTGATGTGTGCAAACTATTTAGGTTACGTTGTTTAAAATAAACAGGTACTAAATTTTCCAATACAAGTCATTATTAATCAATCAGCAAAAAGGGGAAACAAAATGAAACCAATGTTGTCCTACTTGTTCCCCTGTTCGCTCCTGCTGAGTCACATTATAACATTTGCATACCCGGGTCTTTCATGTCAATAATTGTACCCACACAAAACTAGATCATACAATTGTAACAAATTTGTATTTTTGAGTCATCCCAAATACGCGCAGTCCTCCCGGTATTGAACTGTGTATATATTTATAGAGGTGAAGACTTGACAGGCCTGAAAACTGGGTAAGTGTTGCCATGCACCCCAGCCACCCAGCGTGGATATTGATGTTGCTGCCAGCACCAGTAGTGATGTTACCGAGGATGGTCGGGGGCGAGGGATTAATCAGTCTTTTATCTAGCGATGGGTGGCAATGATGCGTGGATTAGACCTGTCACCGCCCTATCAAATATGATGAGCCGTGTAACCAAACTATTATCTCCCTGCATTATTACATAGTCCGCTCACCACAGCACACACACAAGATCACCAGACTACGTAAACACGCCTTTGTGCAAGGAATCATCAGTATTGAGCCAACAGCCGTTTCATTGGAGGCGTTTACGTATTGAAGAGTAAATTATACATGATGTTGTGAGTATTTTAAACATTCTGCAATCACTTACATTTAGTGGGAGACAACAGCTCATCTCAACGAGCTTCTCCCGGCTCGAGTGAGCGTCACTGCTAAAAGGATTACATTGAGGCCGGCAAACAGAGGGAAAGGCAAGACAAGCACCATCAATATGCCAACTGCTCTAACCGCAAATGGACAAAAAACAACCCGTCTCCATTAACCAAACATGGAGGACAATCAAAGGTTGGGGGCCTGCGACCTCAAATTCATGATAGACGCTTGTCTACAGAGCTATTATAGTATTGATAAAGACTGGCATAACCCTGATGTATGCATGGTATTCAGACAAAGTAAATTCTGGTCAACTGCAGTTTCAACTATGGACACGTCTGAATGCGGAGTTGGCAAGTGGCAATAATGAACACAGGATGAAAGAGCCATTTAATCGGGCTCATTTCTTTTCACCACAATCGCCTGATCAATATTAGTAATCAGGCATTTCAAATCTGATGTTGATGTACATGTCGAGCCGCTCGCTTCCCATCAAAACAGTTTTCATGTGACTCTTTTTCAAATCAATGTCTACACATTTAAGCCGACATCATAACCAGGCAATTGCCTTCTTTCAAGAGAGTATGCAATCGCAGACAGCCACCGCCAATGCAAAAGAATTCACTTGAATCAAACCGCCAAACTACACATCAACCAGCACAATACCCACATCAAACGTTCACTATTAACACACAAATTCAATTAAGTATTTAATCATATTAGCCAATAAGTCGGACTATTATAAGTAAGTTTTGTTTACCAGGGTGGAGAAGGAAGCCTCCGTAGGTGTGGTGGGAGATCCTCCTGACTTTTTCTCCTCCTTATCTGAGTCGGCCATGCTGAGCGTGCGAGTGCCACCTTACTATTGTCCACCTCTCGCCAATATTGTTCCCTTTATGTGACTATCCCGCAGCTAGCACCTTAGCCGCCGTTGAATAATATTTACGTAAATGATGAATGAAGTGTGCCAGCTCGGAGGCACGCTGTTCACAGTTCACAGGTGAACCTCACCGTCCGCCTTCTGCAACAGAAACAACGATTTATGGCCGGGCCTCCCTCTCAGACAGGCCTGCCAGCCAAAGATGAAACTGTCAGAATGAGCCAGGGACGGGAACAAGAGAAACAACAGTGATGGGCGCAGCCGATGTCCTGCCTCTCTCTCTGTGTTCTCCCTCGTGGACTAACAGCAGTGTGGCGAGGATATAACTCAGCTGTAATGCTGGGACAGCATCAGACCCTTGTCACTCCGCTGCTCCAACTACTGGCACCAGCTCTGTTTGTGGACGGCTGCTAGTGGCGCTGCCTCCCACAGCCCGGGACTACAGTCTGTTTCATAATCTATGTATGAAGTTTGTCGGAGGACTATAATGATGAAGAGCTGGCGGTGCAATATGCATGAGACAGATTCAAACCACTCACACAAGCAGCCTTTGCCCTGTGCCGGAGCAATGTAGCAGTTATACCGTTGAACCTTGGGGATACTAAACAGAATGTCATGTCTAATTCAATTTTCTCCGCCCTTATTCGGCGAGACCTCAGGGAGGTTTCTCACATATGGTGCAAACACACACGAGTGCTTCCCATACATGGTAAACATCCAATTCAACAAAAGCTAAATCCAGCTTCCACAAAGAAGCTATGCACTCTCTTCTTTAAGTAATTAGAGCAATAAAAATAGGCTTTCATATAATGGTATTTATAATGCATAGGTGTTAAAACTATTCTCAGGTGAAAGAGTGGGTATTTGGTTAAGGCCTCTTCTAGCAGTTGCCTAAATTAGCCGGTTTGTAACAGGGACAATACATCCTGTAAACGTGCCTGCTTGCACGCTTCCGGTCTTCACATCACTCCACCGAAACTGTGTTACATTTGCACAATTTATACAATAGCCGCAGCTGCTCTTCACTTGCCGCTGAGTTGTTCAGCCGTCTGCTTTAATGTCAAAGTCTACGGGCAAAAACCAATACTGTTAGGCTTAGTCAGCGGAGGGCGATCTTCCCAGGCAAAACTATCATAAATCTCGTGCAATCTTGTTTCTGCACAGTTTGTGCCGGCCATGAATTGCTGATGTATCCGAGAGCCCGGGCTGCGAAACGTAATGTCATTACCAATGGCGAGAGAACCTGGAGAAACTATTGCTAGCAACACATACGTGTAAGCTACATCCGGGAAGTTGTACGTTGGCCAGAGGTAGACAACTTGATAAGAGGTAGACAAGAGGAAGTGGGGAATGCATACTAAGCAGTCGAAAGGTGGCGCTTAGAATTCTCCCCCACACCCCGGAAAGGAAGAAATCCACCGGGGTCGCCCTCGGGGTCTCGAATAGCGGGGCATTTCATGCAGAACATACCTAGTACTTAACCCTCTAGTGCTTAGAACAATTCTACTTGCATATGACACTACGGAGTCGAGCCACACAACAAATGAGACAATGCTCAGAGGAGCAACAGCCGACATTATCAAGCCATTAGTGAGCGCTAGGCGGCAGGCCTACAGAAGCCATATTGCTGCAAATGAATACGACTCAACGTCGGAGTCAACGTTGTTGCTCAGGCACTCCACCGAATTACCATGTTAACCATGTTATCGCTAGAGCACAGAGCACACAGCACACATACGACTGTGGAGTGTATATCAAACTGATCAGCCATGACTGCAATTGACCTATTTCCACCAATGTAAATTGCTCATAGTTAGCAACACATATACATGTGTAAACGTGGGATTGCTAAACGGACTAATGTAATTGAAATCTGGGCTGACCTTAGTGACATTAATAAATTGTGAATTAAATAGGAAATGTTCAGTGCAACATCTGAAACCACTGGTGTGGCATACTAGTATATAATGTAATTAAAACAAAACACCCTTGAAGAGTGAATCAATGAAGCAATGGAAGCTAATGAAGGAAACACAGTCACGTTACATTTGCTTGGCAACACAGCACACAATCACTGTGTCTGTCGGCGTGTGATGTGAGATCTTTTATGACAGTTGGCTGCCACCAATTTCCAGCAGAACCAAGGCCAATATAAAGACATCCGATTCTGCAGCAATAATCAGTGGAATATCCCCTAAACACGCCCTTCTGTGGCACCACTGACACCGATAGTAGTATAACATGGAGTGAGTGAGGACTGCACTCACTGCCCACCCTGGATAGCACACCGCTAACAAAAACCACCTCATACATGAATTATTCACACCCTGTAGTTGTTATGAGCAAGAAAATGTCCTTCCTTACTTGGATAATTAGAAGGACACGGGGAACGGTGATGAAATTTTTATGAAAGGAGCCAAGGGAGACACGGCAGCTACGTGTAGAAGCCTGTGGACGTACAAAAACAGTGTCTCCTGACTGGCATAACTGTGGTAATGGTGACACGCCTGGTCACAGAAATGACACACAACGCCACTAGCAAGGCAACTAATTGTACAATTTGTGAGTAAAAACCTGAATACTCAGTACATAACTGATCGAACACCTGAGTCCTTCCCATTATTGTCAACTAGCATTCTAATATACATTGCTACAAGGTTTATACATGTACATGATTTATAACACGTGGTCCGAGAATGAAATGAGGTCATGGATAACGGCGAGCTGATTCATACTACTAGTCTCCTGTAAATCTGCTTAATAAAAGATGCATAGCCATCTTGCCAACCAAACAGTGATACATGTAAATCGGGTGGTCATCAATTTCAAAGCAAACTGCCCTAAGCTACAGATGACAAGAGAATGACAGATACAGGATCGTGTATTCCCTGGACAAGCAGTCCTGTGTTAGGGGAGAAGCTTGACAGGATTGTGATGATGCAGCCGTCTGCAGACGTGTTCAATTATGTAACTGAGTCACCCTCTCCCTCACCGTATCAACCACTCACTATCACTGCCCGATTACGTCATACTCCGTGATGTAACGCTGCGAGGATTGGGCCTCGAATTCTAGGCATAAGAGGAGTGATGTCTAGACTGAGCCTGCAGAATAGGACCACAATGGCAGCACCAACAGCCGGTCTATATCAATAATGGTTAGAAACATGTAATGCCTGTAACAGAAAAATTACCTTTAGGTTTTCCTCAGCAGCATGTTCAGCAACCTTGGACAGTTGATTACGTCTCTTTGTGTGTCGTCTATGCCAACGGAAACACATGATATGAGCCCAACCCCTGACATACATACAACTCAATCCTGCCTAAATATCATACATTCAACTAACTCAGTTACACCAAACAAGGAAATTAAAGAAGCCAGTTAATATTCCAATCGACAAATTGAACGCATTAAACTATTGAACATAATATGTGATACAGGAAACCTAGTACTATTTCAAATCAATAATGCAACACATGAAATCAAAGCACCAAGTGCTAGCCTAGCAAGGGCTGATATATTTTATGTTTTCAAACTGCTGAGCATGGCAGGCAAGCGCATACGGGGGGAGAGGAGAGAGAGCATGGGGGAATATTGAGGCAGGGAGTGAGACGCCTCCTTTCTATATCCCCATTTACACGTTTCCATGGTAACATACCTCATACAGCCATTATTTTTGCTCCATGTCAGTGACTTTGTATCACACTCATTACTGTAGCCGTATGGGGGCAACTTATCGCAAAAGTGCAGTTGTAATTTATACCCGTTTCCTATCACT
>CAXAKH010000004.1:0-29776 GCA_963969325.1 Lycopodina hypogea | reverse complement strand
TACATGGACAATCAAGTTTTTAGACCCAAAGGACACCGCAGAACAGGGGTATGTGTCCCCTGTAAATCACATTACTTTTACAGTGTTGAGCTTTAGCACATATGCCAAATCAAGACAAAAAAGTACAATAAATTTGTAAGAGATGCTTAGTTTCACATTCATTAGCTCATCATCTCCATTGACAAATTGAAGTTAACTACATGTATTGTCAAATTGGGGGTATTTTGTTATCAATAATCATTGTTTGAAATATAGAATATAGGCGTATCAGAAACTGTGGGTGAACCGCGTTACATTGACTGCTGGATATCCAGACACATTATGTCCCATAATTTACGACAATGGGGAGTTGCTGTATTTTGTGTCGTGAACTTGCCTCCGAACAACTAATGAAAAGTGATGATAGAATACAGATGGGAATTATTAGTGCAAGTCCTACAACAACAGCCTACATATTTGGCGTCAATCAATTTGAAAGCGTTTATTTCCACCATGTCCACGTTCTAACGTGCCCTGCTGGCGTGATACTCGTCTGGCAGATGCGAAATACCGATCATTGTTGAAAACATTGGTCCTGACCCTCGGCGGTCCAATAAATCTATTTCAGCTCTCCGATAAAACGGCCCCCTGTCAGCATAAAGTGATGGCAATATTGTTGAGCAATCGCATCCCTTCATCAATCCATGCTGCCGTCTCGCCAAGACGCGAATCTCTCAAGAACAGCCCGGGCTAATGAACACCTTACGAGACTTGGCGGATTATTTCGGCGCACGTGGAAGTACATTGGCTTGAGGTGAAGTGACATCTACCAGCGTGGAACGGCCCCATACACCTCGAGAATATACGAGATAATGAGCGAGATATCGGCGGGAACAAGTAACAAGTTGATGAGAAAAATCGGCGATTGGGGGCGAATTAATATGAACGAGGTGCTTATTTTGGGCAATGTAAGAGAGCTTGCCGGCATGGAGACGGATGTCTAGAGGTGTGAGACCACGGAGCAGGTGGTAAACAAGATTATATACATAATGGAATTCCTGTCAATCTCTCACTACTTCCGATTTCTTTTAGATGGTGCTTGTTGATTAAATGCCGGCCGCATACCACCACAGGAGCCGTACGTGTGCTAATACAATATATGTATGTGTATATTGAGTGAGGTCTGTTCATGGCCTATATACAGGCTAGCGTTGACCAGCAGAATTTCTTCATTGTTAGTTAATACTCAAAGCGACAGTGTCATGAATTGCTTATAGGGAAAGGCAACGTACCCATATTTAAAAAACTGAAAACCAGACATATAACTATAAAAAGACCATAATTAGGCCTATTCGCACTTAACTAAAATCGTGTATTTTGTGGGCATAAATAAAGAGTAGATAGCGTTATCACACTAATCACAGTATTATGACAGACAGGAGTATATAGGTATACATGGAAGCCTCACATTGGGGTGCAGACAATCTAGCGTGAGACTGCTATGGATGCGTGACATTCTCGTATCAGACTATTGAAGACTTTGCTACGCCTTTCAGATTCCTTCAGACGTTTGGCAGCTGATTATATCCACGAACCTGGGAAACTTTATCTGGCGAAAGTAGGTCACCGAATTCCCTTTCAGAAATTGATCGCCTCGGGAGTGAAATCTGCAGGAAGATTGTAGGTGGTTCCTGACGACCAATTCAAAGCATTGCCCAATGACCCATTGCGCCTAGATGTAGCTCCATGACAGTGATAATATGGCCAGAGGTGAACGAATGCTCATTGCACAGCTCGCCGATCGTGACAAGCGATCATAATTATGACAGACGACTTTTGAACATCTCTAAATGGCCGGTGTTGCGCGTTGATTTTGTCCATAAGTGACGTGTCTGGGGTTCATCAGTCACACGTGGACCATGGGGCTTCACACACCCAGAATTCCGTCAGTGACTTTGTGATCATTGTCAATTGGTCTTAGTTGGCAATGTGTAGAAAGCCATGCGCAGACTGGTAATGATCAACACGAGCCTTTACTCTTAATCTACAAAGCTCACGTGGCATGCGTCTCATGCCATCCAGTGATCATTCAAGAAGTCATAAATACATGTATTAGGTTAATTAACAAGGCGTTGGCCCTTTAATCAGGGTAAGTAGAAAGGTTGACATGAGAGTTTATCTTTATGGTTTCATCGCTGCAATAAGCTAAGTTGCATTTAAGCTTAGAGGGTGATACATATTAAACACTTGGTTTCATGAAATCCTATAAATCCAAAATTCATATATTTGTTTGCCTTTCTTCAGAGCACTCACCCTAACCTAGAACAAGGGATTGCGTTCTATCCCAAGACTGAGTAACTAGGGTTTTTATACTGGGTGCAGATATGGAACAAGACGGTCACGCTTGAGTACACACTATAAATACCATACATTGTATATACCACAGTGACTGTTAAGCTAATGTGGATATGTACATGTGCTAATAGGAAGGACTGAACTACACAGGTCACGCATGAGTGAACACAGTAACAGTACAGTCATACATGCATATTGTGTTAAGCTATATCACCTGTAGTAATAGGGGCAATGAAGTGACTATCGCTCTGTGCTTAAACCTACCAGTGCTAATAGGGCAAGAGAGGTGAATATCACTCTATCTTTAAGGTGATCAGTTGAAAATGGTATATAACAGGCTTGGTAAGCATAGAATGTCAACAGAGCACACTGACCACTCGGGAGCTTCCCCAGAGTTGCCAAAACAAAAGGATAACAGGCTACCTCCAGAGGAAATTAGGAATTTCTATATATCTGAACGTGAGCCATCAAAGCAGGCAACTGCAGACCTGAATCGCATCACAGATCAACTGGACACAAAAGTTATGTATCAGCAGGGGGTCATTGATCACCTGCACATGTGGCAGCGCTCAGTTAATTACAAACTTCTGGATTTAGAGGCTAGGTCCCGCACGATGAATGTTATCTTCCATCGTATTCCCTTTCATAGGAATGAGAATTGTTTTACTGCAGTGAGGGATTATCTCTACTATGACTTGGGTATGAGTTATGAGACTGTGGATAACATGCAGTTCAACCGAGCTCATAGACTTAATGGCAGTTATAATGGTGGCTCAGCTCCGCCAATGATTGTGTTTCACTCATGGTGAGGACTATGATGATGTTTTGAGAACTGCTAACGCTCAGAACCGGAGCTCAGAGGTAACCCAGGATCTACCACTGCAGATTAGATATGCAGTCTTCCTTGGGAAGCTGGCAGAATTACCTCCGTGATTTATTTATTTATTTATTTATTGTCATTTATATAGCGCATTTTCCATAGTTCAATGCTCAAATGCGCTGTACAGGTTATGAGATGGCAAGATACAAGAGCACACAGGCCAGCCATCTGTATGAGAAATCGATGCACACACTATGTACAATCAGTGAGCAACCGCTCCTGGCCGAAGCCTCAACTATCCTAAGCCGAAGTCTATCACACACCTACGCACATTCAGCGATAATGGTGTCTATGTAGCTTTACAGCTATTCTTAGTAATTCTGGTATCTGACCAGTGACGCCGGGTATTAATACCCTACTCTTATCGACAGGCGCCCTGGGGTCTTTTACATGCTCGGGGATGACTCTCCCGATATACATGGGACCAACAGCTTTACGTGGTATCCGAGCCATGGGAGACACACTCTCCAATGTTGAAAGCCAGGTTTTTACACCTTACAAATTTGGTAGCACAGCCGGGGATCGAAACCCAGACCTCTTGACTACTAGGCCAACGTGTTACCACTCGGCCACGGCTCTCTAAAGGGGAATATCCTTACATCCCATCCCCAGGTGCACTATACTCAAGGAGAACACCCAGTGAGAGAGCAAGATTAGTGCACAACTGCTTCCAGGATTCTTTGACCCTCAATTCGCAGAAGTGGAGTTCCCTGCACTGGATCAGTATCCGCACCCTGCTCGTCATCAAGAGGAGAGTAAACGTGCACGTAGGCATTCTCTGAGAAGAGGGTCTCCCCTCCTCCCCCGTGTGAGTCCACATCAGCTAAGGCACCACAATTGAATGCTCAGGAGGTTGTGCAAGAACCCTGTGGTTTCCAGGTAGACAAAAAGGACCTGCATGATAACCCATACTTGAAAGACCTTGGCAGAGACCACCAGTGCCTTCGTATACAGAGGTGGTTCAAGCTAGATCAAAACCAATATTGCCCAATGTATTACAGCCCCTGCCAATGATGGAAGCAAAGAGGTCCATTGGTGCAAGGTCCAAAGAGCTGCAGACATTACCTAGAGCCAACCCAACCATCCCGGTGGTGTGCAGGACTGTCCAAGAGGAGACAACAGCCCCTGTTCCTCCTGATGTATGCACCTCAAGGCTTCCAGAAAACAGGCAAGAATCAACAAGGCCGGTGTCTCTCCCTCACCATAAGAGGTTGACTGCAGGTGTTATTATACATACACCAAAATCTGTAGAAGAAGTGGTCAAATTCAAACAGAAAAGATTAAGCCAGCAAAACTCAATCCTGGTTCAGAGTACCCAGATAAGGAGAAAAGGTTAGCAGTATGTAAATAAAGTTATTAAACAAGCCTCACCCAGTTTTGCTATGCCAAGTAACAAGCAACTTGACCAACCAATGGGAACATCAACCCCACATCCAAGTGGCCCAAACACAAGGAGTAGGACCCAAGCAGCAAATGCTAAAATGCCTAGTGTCAGCCCAATTGACAGAGAATTGCTTGAGGGAGCCCATGAAGAAGACAACCCCCACACTAAATCATTATTGCTACATAACCCTTTTAGGGATATGTCTCATGTTGAACTAGAAACAGCAAAAATTCAATTCTTTGAGGCAATTGAGGAAATTAATAGGAAATCAGGTTGTAAGAATGCCCTCCAAACCCTAACCCTGCATATGATATCAACCAATGAATCCATCAGTAACCAGACAGAGGAACCAGTCATTCACATTGCTCATTCTGATAGTAACCAGTCAAAAGCTCCAGCACCTGTACTAGTGTCATCAACAACTACAGTTAGCTCAGGGATGGCTAATAACACTCATCAGCCTTGCCGTGAGATGGCACCAGGCCAGAAGTAGATATCTCATCCTTCGCTAAGGTTAATTTCAGTACCTGGAATGTCCGTGGTTTAGTGGACAAAACATATGACAAAAGAACTAATCCAGAGTTTATTAAAGCAATTGAAAACATAGACTTCATTATTCTGACAGAAACTTGGTCAGCTCCAGAAATTGACATTAATATTCCTGGCTACAAAGTATATGCATCACATAGGCCTAAAAAGGATGCAGCGTCTAGGCCGTGTGGCAGTGTATTGTAAAGATATACGTGATTATGTTAATGGCCTGACAGATAAATTTCTACAAACTCAAAAGTCAGATATTAAAAAATATTGGGAGTTACTTAAAGGTGTGGCATGTATGAAATATCCATCACTATTTACAAGTGTCTTATTTGAACATTTCAAAAGTTTGCATTGTCCTAATTAGAGTTGTATATTATTGAAGATGAAGTGAAGGACTTTATGGATAATTATATTAGAAATGATGCTGTGATCAACCTTTTACCATGTCTGAGTTTATTAAGTGTATTAAAAGTCTAAAAACTGGTAAGGCCCCAGGACCAGATGGTGTAATATATGAATTTATTAAAAATTGTCCTAATGTTTATGAACCTTTACTGAAATTATTCAATGAAATTTTTGAATCTGGTGTGTATCCTGTTGGCTGGAAAACATGCCATATATTACCATTGTTTAAAAAAGAGTTCAGTTAATTACCCAGGTAATTATTGTGGAATTTCTTTGCTTAGCTGTGTTTCCAAATTGTGCCAAAATTACTTAACAATAGGCTATGTAAAAGGGCAGAAGTATACAGTATTTATGTAGAGGGCCAAGCAGGCTTCCGCAAAGATCACTCTACAATTGACAATATTTTTGTTATTAATGCACTTATAGAGAAAGCAAAGGCAACAAACTGTAAAGTATACTGGGTGTGTTAATTATATTCCAAACTAAGCAGATCAACGAGGAATAACTTCAGAGAGTTATAATTAATATAAGTTTATTATACCATTGTTAACCACCAACACAACGATGTGTCACATACAACGGTAATGGCTGAAGTGAAGCAGGAAGATTCAAACTAAGTCAATAGGATGCAAATCACGTGATGCGTAATTAGACAAGACTCCACTAGGTGATAAAAACTAGTACACATAACTAACACAAGGTGTCATAAACAAGATACAGATAACTACTTGACATGCTATAGTACTACTGGGTATACTACTGACATATAGATAATATGCCATACTACTTGCACACTTGACTCACACGGGTTTGCGATACGCTAACAAACTAACAGTGTGTTCATCGATTATAAAAGCCTTTGCTACAAATTAATTCAACTAGGAATTACAGGCAATATGCTTCAGACCTTGCAAAGTATGTATGACAATATTAAAACAAGGGTCAAGGTGGTAATCTCAGTAACTACTTTGATTGTATATTAGGTGTTAGACGAGGAGAGTCATTGTCACCCTTTCTATTCAGCATATACATTAATGATGTACAACAATATCTTATTAATTATGATGCGAACGGCTCAGTAGGAGTTACTATTGGTCTACTTAAAGGCCGGCATTCACCGGAAGAAATATCCACCCAGACGGCAATTAGTCTCTGATAGGGTGAGAGATCGGCACTGGGCTGGGCTGTGGTAAGAAACCAACGGTATTGCTATGGCAACCAGTGGTGTCCTTGATATGACACGTCATAAATTAGTAACATATGTGTGGGACCCACTAATCTACCCTACCAGACCCACGTGCTAACCAGGGTAAATCCCTCCCAAGCACCTGTCACTCAAAGTTTAAAACTTGAACTTGTAATTTGCATGTTTTTCAAAATTACTGTCAATTAAGACCATGACTAATTTGGCTTCATTGATACGCTGAAACCCAGAACATTCATGTTTAAAGTGATACCAAATTGAAGTGCAATAGTTCAGTTAATATTAAGTTAAATGAAAATTTGTGCATATTTGGGGCTTCTGTCAGGAGGGGTAAAGGTCTAAGAGAGACTGCCATGATGGAATCTGATTGGCTTTTATATGTGCTGCCCGGCCTTTAAGGTGTATGTGACTTTATACTCTGATGATGCAGCTATAATTTACAAGAGTAGGGAGGGTCTAGAAGAAGCCCTGGTGTATTTAGAAAATTAATGTAAAAAGTTGCATCTGCAATTAAATGTTCTCAAGACCAAGGTAGTTATCTTTAACTGGAGAGATTCCATTAGGCCACCAGTATTTATGTATGCAGGTGAGAAACTAGAGGTTATAGCACATTTTTGTTACCTAGGTGTCATTCTGCAAAGCAATAATGGTTGGAACTTACAGGAAGATATGCTGACTTCCAAAGGTTTAAAATCATATTTTCAATTGAAGAGATATCCAGTTAAATTTAATTTGTCTCAGCTTAAAATGTTCTCACTGTTTGATACACTAATTGAACCTTTGCTAAAAAATGGATGTGAGGTTTGGGCCCATGTATAAAGCTTGAACGTATACATTTGAAGTTCCTGCAAGAACTGTTTCACCTGAAGGTGAACACTGTGTCAGATATTGTGTACTGTGAATGTGCAAGGGTGCATTGATTTACATCAGGTATCTAAAAATATTAAAGTTTTGGGTTAAACTTCTAGATCCCATTAGAAAAAATCTGTGTAACAAGTTATTTCAACAACAACTTGATTTTGTCTCTCCTTGGAGAAAAAACCTAGAAAATTGTTGAACAATATAGGCCTTGAGGTTTGGGCAGCAGGAGGCCCAGCCAACCCCAAGTTATTTTTATTAGATGTAAAAAGTCGCATTTTCTTATATGCTAGGAAGTTTATGTTCCAAAGGATAAATACCTCCAGAAAATGTATAACATATAAACATATCTGCCCTCACTGGTTAGAAGGTAAATTACCAAATTATTTATGTGCATCTCTAAATGATAGAAGCATTATTCATATTGTTTGATTTAAGGCACACAATCATTATCTCAGAATAGAGACAGGAAGCTGGGCAAGGCCCAGGATTGTGCCTGAGGAACGTGTCTGTCCAGTATGTATGGTTGTTGAAGATGAGTTACACACTGTTTTAATCTGCCCTTTGTATTCTACACTCCATGAACATTATATTGCACCAGAGTATTGCATTGCACCAAGTTTAGATAAATTTTGTGACCTTTTTAATAGCTCAGACACCAGAGTTAAATAATTTAGTTTTTTTCCTGGGTAAAATGCAGGAGCTACACCAGTCTCTGTTTAGTAGCTAATTATTGATGGTTTAATTTCATTGTATTATATTATTATTTATCTTCATTTACTAACATTTGAATGTAAACTTATATTGTATACACAATAGTTCTAACAAACAAAATACAAAATACTGGGAGTGAACTATATAGTTGATGATAGTCGACAGCCAGGAAATTAAAGTCACCTTACTATAATACATTATAATATTTGTTAGACGCCTGAATCCTCCTCAAATGTTACCTAGGCCTATATGTACATGTACATGTGATTCATGAATATAGGGGGCGTGCCGTTATAGCTGATTTGAAGGTGACCCTCATTGTAGGCATGCCAAATTTGTTCCTAAAATGTAAGTCAAAAGTGCAGCCGACAGGAGACTGTTTTATATTAGTCTGAAGTAGAATTGGACCTCCGAGGATTAGGCCTTCTATTTTACCAATTATATGTTTGTCTGAAGAATGTCATGCCGCCAGACTAAGTTACATGTGTAGTCACCTACAGGGCAACCACATGATCAGTCACCAACTGCATGCTGGGTCATTCCATCCAAGTGGCAAGATAGCAAGTCATTATAAATGTTCATTGACCTATTCCTCCCATAGCTGACCGATTTGCCACTCCCTGTGGAGTCAAGCTAGGTCGTCCCTTGTGACAACTCCAGGCACAACTACCTACCATTCCCGTCATCCCCATCACCATGCCTCATCACTCTTCCAGATCCTCGCCTAATACCAGCTACAGCCTATAGATACGACCATCACACAACTGCCAGTTCTACCAATAACACCATCAAACATCTATCTATCCATCACGAGTATACTCACTCAAGACGCCCTTTATGCTTCCTGTCCTCTCTGAGCGACCCCTTGCTACTTACATGTATCTCAATCTTGATGGACTAAATTATTTCTGTCCTCTCCGGAAATGGAAAAACATATCAGCTGAAACCTGCCTACCTACTATTCATGTAGTTTGAAATGGATCTCTAATAAACAAAAAGCTAATAGTACAAAATATGTCAGTTGAATGTGGACGACTGCAGGACAAATATACAAACGAAACTGTTGGAATTCCATACACATAGTGTGTCACCTTGAAAGGTCAAAGATGGGTAAGAATTGATGACAAATGTTTACCTCCCACACAGCTATGTTAACAGAGTGTCCTTGACGTGACCTTGAGCAGCTATAATGTCTGCCTCTATATCATACTTTATATGTATTTATGTGATTGGTTTTTCTATGCGCGATATTTAATGATTATATATCGCTTATTCTGATAGATCTATCAAATATATATATGAACCTATTGGCCAGTACACTGTATGTCTGGTCTCAAACACACATTAATTAGGTCAGATGGTATGGAAGAATACAATATTCTATAGGCTTATATTAATATACATGTAGCATTCTACAAATCAACATAGATACACACGACTGGTATCGCATTGAAACCATTGATGTTTTATCATATTTGGTTTAATATATATCCAACACTCCTGTGGAAGGTCATAGTGCCATAACAAGGTTAACCACACCTGTAATCCAATCAGTGAAGGTTGCCAAGAATCCGGAATGTCCATTTAAAAAATCTTACTTAGTTACTGATCGTTGGGGCCGTGGAGGTGCCAAAGTCTATTGAAATCTATCGTGACAGGTTTATTTCTCGTAGGTCGATTAAATAGTCTTTCCCTGTTCGCCAGTCCCTAAGCATGTTTCAGGCTTGCAATCGTGTTACAGGGGACCACCATATGACCACAATCCCTGTATTTTCTATCCATATCCACAAATCCAGTTGTAAATATTACCCTTCCAACACTAACAAAATTTGGTAAAAGCATTCATGATTGTCAGTGATCATGTTTATGTACAATTTCTCAAAATTGTAAGGTCCTTAACCTGGAATTGCTTTAAAGTACATTCATACTCATTCATTTCAATGTGTTTCAGAAGTTTGGAGTATTATGGAATCAAGTGAAGAAATTGCTGCTAGATTTATCGGTATTATGTTGAAAGGATTCTTGTCTACTACATTGGCTCTAGTAGATATTGTTAATAGAAATTGGCAGACCTATAAATGTGGTTCCTTAAAGAGTTTAGCAGTAGTCTTATTCGGCCATTTAAAAAGTGTAGGCACGAGGAGACATATACATCATGTGTACGAAAATAACACAGAAGTAATTTGCCCCTCACCAGTAAATTGGCAGTAAGAGGAACCGTCTGCCAACTAAGACAGGTACTTAACAATGTCTTTCACACTTACCTTACCTGGTTAACTGCTACTTCGAACAATGTGAGACAAGAAGGCAAAACCTGGCTTCTGAAGAAGGGAGCAAACATTCAAGTGTTCAAACAGAATTTAAATAGGTTGCTTTCGACCAAGCTCAGACGGTATTGTTTCATGTTGAGCCCTTATAAATTCGAAGCGATGCTTGGTCGTGGCTCACTGGCAATCATTCACTGCCACAAAACTTTGGCTCAAAAAGACAACAGGAAAAGAAAAATAGAGCTATCACTCGAGCTCATTCAACAAGAAAGAATAGATTAGTTGACACGTCAATTCTCCTTGGTGCTTGTGGGTATCACACAGAGAGAGTGTCTCTCGGGATCAGTGATGTTGTACGATCACTGAGGTTTGTTAAAACTCAGGGAGAGAACCTCCACCGCCAAGCCATTGACCACCTCAGTCAGTAGCTTCGCACCGCCCGTGATCGGAGAGCAAGAGACAAGCCTTTACACATATAAAAACTGAGATGACTGAGTGGGACGAGAGAACATAAAGCATACTTACAGCAACGCGCCACATCTGCCTGTGGCAGCCGAGCAATTAGGGGTGAGGCCTCTTGTCTGTTTTTCGGAAAGGTGACAAGGATCATCTCAATACAAGTGCCATTAGCTCATATTGCCATTGAAGATAAGGAGCCGACAATAACCATTTAGTCACCATAATGGAATTTTTGCCAACTTGAACAGAAAAGTTCTGACAAAACTTGATGAATAGCTCCGGCGTGAAAAAGTCGGTAGACCCTGAATTGTGAACGCTGCACAAGTGTTAATAAACAGTGCTGGCACGGCTACACTTACCGTGGAAATTGTCACATGGGGCAGAAGAGGGGCGGTCCAACGGTGAGGCTATACTAAAACAGGTAACATGGAACGCAGTCACTTAATTACAAACCCATTAGTCAACAATTTTCTGAAAATCGAGGTTTGTGAAGAGATTCACCAGTTGCTCATTGACATTTGCGTAGTTGATTAGGAATCCTGATGTAAGTCTCATTCGTTTACAGATCCAGATTTAAACCATATCTACTGCTAATGATATCTACAACTTTGCAATTATAAGGCGCATTCTCCATAGTTCAATGCTCTAATGACACCGTTCAGAGAGAGTTACATGGTAGCATAGTACAGAATGGCTGAAGGTAAATAAATATAATAATGATAATAGTAGCTGTAATAATTGGAAAATAAGAGATAACCTGCTCAAGATAATAGCAAATAATAAATACCAATAATACTAATAATAAGTTACCTGCTAAAAAAAAGTAAGGTTATAACCGGCTATCAGAAAGAGTTATAACTGCTACATGGGCTAATACAAGACCCAATACATGTACATAAGGTATGACTAAAAACAAAAAGCCTTTAATAAGGGCAATAAAGTGGTTGGCATTTGCTATAAAGTCATGTATATACTGAGCAGGGACTTAGATGGAATCAGCTAAAACACACTAGAGACCATAAGCAGCCCTGAACAGGTGGGTCCTCAGCTTTCTCTTGAGACGGTTCCACTCACATGGACCCACAACTGAGAAGGCTCTATCACCGACATTCTTGAGCCTTGATCGGGGCTCAACCAGAAGCCCATAACTGGCTGAACGTAAGTCACGGACTGGAGTGTAGGCATAGAGCATACTGGTCAAATACCCTGGACCAAGTCCATTTCTGCACTTGTATACTAGAACAAGGACCTTGAAGAGGACACGGGAAGTGACTGGCAACCAGTGAAGGTCCTTCATCAACACAGTTACAGACTGGTGCCCTGAGGATCTAAAGATGAGACGAGCAGCTCAATGTTGGACCATTTTGAGCCGGCTCATGAGGCTTGTTGGAATTCCTGTCAGAAGGCTGTTGCACTAGTCCAGGTGTGAGATGACTAGTGCCTGAACTAGCTGCTTTGTTGCAGCAACTGTTAGCATCTTCCATGCGAGTCTGATGCTACAGAGGTGAAGGTATGCTGATCTCACTACTCGGTGTACCCGATTGCACATGGAGAGGTTCTGATCAAAACTGACCCCCAAGTTGCTTATGGGTTTGTCCGACACAAGTACACGACATCCAGCCACGCTGATGGCTGTGAGGTTGAAGGAACTTAGTTTGTGTTCAGTTCCCACCACTAATACCTCTGTCTTGTCCGTGTTAAGCTGAGTTTATTGGCTGACATCCACAGGTGTATGTCTGTCAAGCAGCTCTCAAGCCTGGTGCATTCCTGTTGCGTGATATCCAGGTTTGCTGGATCGGATATGGACAAGTAAACCTGAGTATCATCTGCATATCCCTGCACCTGCATCCCATGAGATAGTATCAGGTGATGGAGTGATTTCTCTTATGCAGAAATATGTCCATCAGATTGCGATCTAATCGGTTGGTTTATATATCACAATTTTCTCCAGACACATACTTGATTCGTGTCCACTCATTTCTTGTTCTGACACCTAAACCAGTTTTTAAATTCGTTATGTTAGACTGACTGAAACCCTAGATACAACATCCGACCATCACACCAATTTGACCTAGTTACTAATGGTCCTCGTGATTTACACCTATTCCACCCCCAGTCTTTATGCTGTGACATGTACATCAGTAAGTAGGAAGCTTGCAGTCGGTCTGACGAAAGGCGTTGTATTTTAAATGGACATATTATGTTTCCTACACAGCCTCTTCAACGCAGTTAAACTCGTGAATAACACTTGTATATGTCATGATGAATTACTTTGCTTGTCGGTGGTAAATACCTTACCACACAGGTGAGACCCGTGCTGTAAAACAAACCATCCCATCCCACCGATAAAATGCACACACCAGCAGTGCCTTCGCCTCTACTTATTATGCTTGCCATCATTTTAAACAGCTTGCAAAGGGGTGCTAGACGTAAATATTATACCCTCCTATTTATCTTCTGCCCCTGGCTCGTACACGTATCGTACTGGGGGGGGGCTGATTACTGGACGGCCTGGACCTGTTTACTGTGAACACAGCCATTAGGAGACAAATGGATACAGCTGAAGTAGGGACACGTGGCTTTATTCTCCGCTAAATCTGACAGCCTATCTCGTTTCGGACAGATGAATTGCTCTACAATAGCAATAGCAAACTTTTGTTCCTCCATACAAACCGCTATACAACGTGAAGTGGTGGCGAGTGAGAGGCCTGTGATTGGTACGACCCACACTAGAATAGTTTCTTGGACAAAAGGAAACTGTGGAATGGTGAATGATGTTCAATTTATCTTGCTTTTGGTCACTTGCCTGTCCTGCTTTTTGGCAATTGTCTCCTGATGGCGTGACTAACCATGGGAAATGGGTAATCAATCAATGTTCAACGTGTATAACATGTATGATAATGATGGCCAGGTTTCCACAGTGAACACTACATCACAGTTAATGTGACCCAACCGTGACCAAGCATTAGGTGTATGTTAATTACTTGCTTACAGTATATTTTTATCAATATCTACCGTTGTCTGATTGTGAATAAGGCGGTAGTTTACATTTATTCACCCTTGTTACTAGGTTGACAGGAATATAAATTCGTACAACGTAAAATCTCATGTTTACACATGGAAGTTTTATTAAGCATATTATATGAACTATTCATCAATGTCATTTTTTCTCTCAGGCTCGTGATTGGATTGAAATACTGTAAATATGGGGCCTATGATATTATTATTATTCACTGATATTTATGATCATATTGACATGTACTCAAGGCAGCTCTGTCTGCCAAGATATGTCATATGTCACATATATCTTTTTACGTTTGCTTGAACTGAATGGGTACGTGAAAGTGAGAAGATGAGCGTACACTTGGCGAAATTTGCAAATATAGAACTCTTTCCATTTGTCCGCCATTCACCGGCCGGACACTGTCCCTATCACTAGATATAAATAACTGTACTGTTAGACCCATCTTACCGAACACAGCTTCATTCGAACAAAACAGGAAATTTGATTTCGTGGTTGAGGGAAGTTTTCTAATCTCTTGCGATCTATCGCCCAATCAACGCACTTATTGTGTTACTCTGCTTTCTATGGCGCTGTCCTTACAAATCTTATAGCCGGTTGGAGAAGTCAGGACATTGCCATATCAATCAGGCTGGCTAATTTAGCCTGGCCGAATGTGACTCCCTTATAATTACCACGCCTCGATTTGGCAGTCTGGCGGCAAGAATTACAAAAGTCGTCTGCCCGGCCACACTGTCCTATTCGCTGTTCTCTGTATCAAATAAGAGTTTGTTTCCACTACGTGATTTTCCTCTCTGGTGGTGAATGAATTTATGGTCGCCTAGCCGTCTCCCCCTATCGACCTGGCTCATACCCTCGCTGACCTAAATTAAATTCCTTCGCCATTTCCCACTCTGGCGTTCTGCTTGGAGAATGGAAAAAAGGCAGCACAACTCACGAGCCCGACTCATATTTCCTACTCAGGACTCTGTTGCTCAAACATGGCACTAATTGAACTGCTTCCTGTCTTCCGATTGTCACGAGCACCCGGTGGAGAGGGGATCCCCTAGGTACTGATTTGACGTCCAGTCGAGCGAGGTTCCACTGTGGGTGAATGGCTGGCCTCGCTACTCTTGGGCATTGCCTCAAAGGAAACTCAAATTTGTTACTCGCGGAAGCATGTCTGGAGGGTTACTCACCTCGAGTGCCTGGGTATCGGCAGACTTGTTTGGGTTAATAAGGAATGTCTTTACATTGAGCTTTCTCAACAGGGTTCACAGATTTAATTTTCCACCCATTCCATTTGTGCACCGCAAGACCTGACGCTTCACGCTTCGGTCAGGCGAAGATTACATGATGGATGGTGGCTAAAATACCAGTGAAATCAGCGTTTCATTAACGAGAGAATGAAAACGGGGCTTACACGCACACCTTGCTGAGCTCATTAAGCCCGCCGCACTCCAGATTAGAGTGGAATATTGAATGAAACTTCATTAGAAATCCATTAATGCTTTGACATCATTGGTGGTGTTTACTCGCTCCATAAACACAGATTCACCGGGTCTAAATTGGATCCTCTCTTTCGGGACAGTTTGCTGTTGCGCGGATGAAAACACGTGGCATCTGTTTTGATTCCAGACGGAGGTGCAATATGACTGATTGGAAATAATGTACAAAACTTGAGGCTTTGATCACTTTATCATGTGCAAAAAGATTACTATCAGGTTTTGTGGCAGAGTCTGGTTATAGGAGCCCAAAGTAAGACGTGGTCTAGCGTTAAAGGGATTGGATGGCAACTGGCAACGCTTTCCACAAGAGTTATCCAACGTACACGGGCTCTAACCCTGAATTACACCATACTCAATAGCTTTCATACTACAACCGAAATCAAGATTGATCGTCGTGTTTACCAGTATTGCGGCTACTTAAAATAACAGTCGCCTTAAAATGCTACGTTGGAACTTGTTGCCGTTTAATCATACGGATTTCAATCATTTGTAAAAACCGTAGGAAGGAAGGGTGCCACACCCGGCCACCACTTCCTCACCAACCCGACTACCACGTGCTCTCTAGGAAATTGTTCAAAGTTCCAGGGTCGTTCTGTCGTGACTTTCTGGCCGACTTCTGTAACATGCTGCTAGTGTCAACCAACATACATCTCCCATTAATTAGTCACCTTGTGTTCTTCATCTGAATCTGTTCGCCCCTTCCTGCTTCCACCCACTGACCGTGCTATTTCCGCTTCTTGTCATCAAGATGGCGACAGGCAGGAACCAGTTGACCGCCTACTCCTTCAGGAAGTGCTTCTTGTAACCATGAACTCTTCACCCTGGGAGGCGTTAATTAAACATAATTCATGGACATAATTAGGATTACTGGGCTATAGTCCTCCCTCTCCTCCTTTGTATCAAACACGGACACAACCTTGACGCTTGTTTGGGCAATGTAATCTACCTCGATATAGTTAATTTCATTTGCTTCAATCAATCAGGATGGCGGAATTAGAGAACGCCATATTCGCCCTTGACACGGTCCTTGCTGGTGTATTGGCTTACCGGGAACACCAACTGTAATCTACCGGCAAAGGTCATGCTTCTCGGTTAGTTTGTAAATACGACTTTAATATTGAATGAGATTCTTCAATATCCCACGTTAGCCCTCTGGTACAATGGGAGCTACAGGTATTTGATATACCATGGCCTTCTTATTGCATGTTGATTTTCACTATCTATATGTAATTCATTTGAATTATAGGTCCCTAATCAGGTAATGACGAGAGTGGAGAGCATCATCTGATTAGTAAATCACCTAGCTGTTAATTAAGTAAAAGTTGTGTGCTCGAGGCTTCCATTAGCTGATAATATTCCGTCCACTGTCTGTAGTGTACATGTATGAACATGTAGGCTTAATACCACATCACAACATAATATTGTGTCACTGATTGTACAAGGGCAAGCAGCTTGTGGTAACCAAGAGTCTCAGAGCAGTTAAACTTATTATCACATACTTAGCATATGATGTAAAGGTTTTACAATACGAATTAGGTTATATGGTCTAGAAAGAGAACACTGTGTGAAGGGGAACCTTTATCGTGTGAGTATGGGGTCCATCTTGTCAGCGTCTTGCCATCACCATGACTATCTACATGAAACCATTGACATTTGTTAGATAAGGGATCCAGCGTTTGCCTGCCGAAAAGTCTAAGGAGATGGAGTGCAACCACTATCGGACCCACTTGTTTGCTTGGTCAGGCGACAAACGCATCAATAATGTAGGACCAAAGCATACCCATTAATCTAAATAATTAGGGCATAATCTCTAGTAGGTGGAGGGAGCAGGTAAATGTACATGTAGTTATTAACATTGTGCTGCCTGTAGCTGGCCCAGATGACCCCTAGAGGCTAATTATCTCGTGCTCACCGTCCTATAGCATCAATTTGTGCGATAACATTTTCTACCCATAGTCGTTGCAAGTAGGCCTACACTATCCCCTTATAGACATTTCACCGTGTGGACATGGCAGTGCATTTGTGTAGGTGTCACTTGGATACAGGCCTTCATGTACGTGTATATCTGCAGGGCTGGTTTTTATATCTCACTGGTAGAGGTCGGGGTAAGGCGCTACTGAACGTCAACTCACCAACCATTCTATCAGTATACTGTAATAAAGGTAGAGTTGGCCAAGGCTGATCTTTCAGGGCATTCACCGTGCTAAGGTGAGCTACATAGGTTAAACAGAGGAAATTGTATAAAAATTGTGACATTTTGACCCAGGTTATTAAAATTTGATGTCTCCAGATCAATGTAGTGCATGTATAGCATAATCAGTAGAGGATAGAGACCTTAGAGGTCGAGCCTAAATGTCCTCATAATATTATGCTTCAGCAATGATAACCTCATATACATGTATCTGACTGTATGTTATATCTGACTTCCGGTGACGATTTTCATAAATGAGTATTTTCATTTTTCTTGATGACGAATTTGATATGGATGCCTTTTAAAAGTAGCAATATTTAACACACTGTTTACTGTTTAAAATGTGTTTATTCACTTTATCGATTGTACACATACAGCAATATCAGTTATGGAATCTGTTATTATAAGAGAATAGTACCCGGGTTATAAACTTTTAAACTAAAGAATATTGTTGGCTTTAAATGTATGTTTGTTTAGTTTAAATGTATAACCTCAAACATAGGATAGTTTAAAGAAGGAAATTTTGACAGTAGGAAATTGTAAATGAATTAAAATATTGGGTATGATAATATGGAGAAGGAATGGCTGACATTTTGGTGAGCGGTAATTGGGTAGTGTAAGGGTAAAGTGCAGTAATAAGAGGTACTTGAGTTGTAAAATATTAGGGATGGTGTCAGACTGAACAAAAGACTAATCACTAATAACTCAGACTTGGATATTCATATATATTTTTAACTGTGTATTGAAAGAACTATAATGGAAAGTGAGAAATGTCAAGGATTTGTGGTTGGTGTTTAGCTCATGTTAGAACCTTCCTATTTTAACTGTTAGGAGAAATTGAATAGAGGGTGATTAGCCTGGGTAGTTAGCACTTTAGTGTGAGTGCATTTACATGTACATGTACAAATACATGTACATTGTACATGTACATACAATACCATGTACATTTCAAAGTTTAACTTTAATCTAATGATGTCTGTATAGGTATATCGGAGTATGTGTAGGCAGGAGAGATATTCGAGTCAAGTCTGAGAAACAGTTTATCTGTAGCATGCATAGTTAACGATCTCAAGACGAAAACAATGTCAAGAAATAAATAATTAGGCTAACGAGTTAACAATATTCACAACATATTCCATGTACAAAAATAAACATTTGTTCGTCCTGCCTTATGTGTTGTGGATTGGATATCTTCTGCAGAAATACCTGTAGGCCGACATTTCATTGAAGTTTTAACTCAAGGACTATCGATGTGGCTGTGTATCGGTACACATGGAGTGTACAATGTATATCAGCCAACATGTGTATTGTGTTAACTATTCATATCAAGCCTGCTTTACTTAGGAGTGTGCAATAGAAACATATGCATAAGACAGCATTGAAAGAAGATAATTATGACAAGACATGAGCCAATGATAAATTGACAATGAACCACGTACATAAATAAACGTTTGTCCTTCCTACCTAATGTGTTTTGCGGATCAGCCACCTTCTGCAGAAATACACGTGACCTGTAGGCCTACATTTCAGTCTGACGAGTAAATAACCAGCCGTTCATTGTTGAAGGAGCTCCATGAATTGAAAAGTTGGTTCAGGGGTCGGTTCTG
The DNA here is from genome assembly GCA_963969325.1 of Lycopodina hypogea. Lineage (NCBI taxonomy): Eukaryota > Metazoa > Porifera > Demospongiae > Poecilosclerida > Cladorhizidae > Lycopodina > Lycopodina hypogea. Next base: position 10,424 of record CAXAKH010000004.1, on the reverse strand, counting down.
CATAGTGGTTCTACATAAAATTGATGTTGCGCTAGAATAATGCCAGAATCGAGTTAAGAACATTAAGAACCGTGCAAATTGCATGGGAAACCTGCTAGTAAGCATATAATTGAACAAAAGAATAAATATATTGAATAGTGCTGAAATTATAAGTGATGTAATATATATATGGATATATACAAGGGGGGGGGGTGTCGAGCTGGGTGTGGGATATGTTGTGTTGATCTAACGTGATTTAATGCGAGACATTAGGAGTGTAATGTAGCGTTGGGTGGAGGGTTTGAACTCTGTCATCATGTTGATGAATTATGGTTTAGATGATACATTGATGTCACGGAAGACTTGGAGATCGAGAAAGGCTGTGCATTTGAATGCATGGTATTCATCACCGATTGCATCTGTAGAGCAAAAACGGCATTTGCGGTCAGATCTGGGGATGCCATTGTGTCGGCCCAGCTCGATATCCAATCTATGATTCAAACAGCGAAATCGGAGAGCAGCTGGTCGAAGGTAGCTAGGGCCTTCATTAAGGTATTCAGATGGGGCAAATGATTTTTTTAATAACCTGAATGTTCTGAGTTTTGGTAGAGCGTTGGGGTCTAAGAACTGTTGAAGCCACCATCGGCGGTATTGGCCTCGGAGATCATCCTTGAGTTCTTTAGGGTTGACAGAGCCTATGTTGTCCGGAGTGATATTAAGATCTTCTAGCAGTCTCCAGGAGTTGTTCCACCAACTGAACTTGGAAGAGGAGCTGATGGCTTTTTGGACCATGACTGCTCTGGCAACGAGAGGGGGGGCTCCTGGGCCGTTGATGTATGACAGATATTCGGCTAGACGGGCAATTCGCGGGGTAAATGTTGGGGTTGAGCCCAGTTCCGATCTAACTGCAATGGTGGGGGTGGTGATACTGAGCTGGTAGTGTGTGTATACCATTCTCTTCCAGACATCCTCCGTGTTAAGTTGGGAGGTGGTAGAGGCAAAGGTGGTAGTGGGCCCTAGTTTGTCCACTTTCCTAGGGTGGACATAGGGGATCCACTGTTCCACTGCATAGAGTAAGATAGGCTCAATGAGCTGGGTGAATAACCTGTTGAGGAGGTTGGCAGAGGTTGATGGGCTGAGTATTGAGCTGAGAGCGAAAGCAGCCTTGGATTCTTTTCTGAGTATGACAGAATTAAGATCAGACTTATCGTTTGATAGGCACATTCCTAAATAGCAAGTGCGGGGGTCGTATTTGAGGGTTTGCTGGCGAATGACAATGTCTGATCTATTGTGCTGGGAGTCATTAAAAACTGTATAGCAGGATTTTTGAATGTTGTCTTTGAGCCGATTGGCTGAGCAGTATTGGAGGGTACCTCCGATGGATGCCCGGATACCAGCCTCCGAGGACGAGAAATTACAGATATCGTCCGTGAATTGTATTGAGGGGACTGCAAGATCGTGTAGGGTAGGGGGTGAGCATTTGGTAGTGAAGGCAAAGATAAGATCTGCGACAAACAAATTGAAGAGCAGTGGGGAGAGAGGATCCCCTTGTCGAAGGCCAACTTTGGAAGAGAAGGGGGTTCCTAACATGGCACCCAGTTTAATACAGGAGGAGGCATTTTCGTACATGTTTTCGATCAATTGACAGAACTTCGGCCCCAGGCAAGAAGTGATCGTCTTCCTGAATAGGAGAGGTCGACATACACTGTCGTATGCCTTTTGAAGATCGATGAAGGCAGCGTGTAAAGGGTGGCCCATGTGGCGTGCCTGATCAATTAGAGTGTTGGCAACAAATATGTCCCTCTTTTGCCTTTTGTAAAGGCTCCCTGGAAGGGGTGAGCTATGTTTTTTTTCAATCATAAAGGACATAAGGCGATCGTTCAAGACACTGGTAAAAACTTTACCAAAGCAGCTCATAATTGATATGGGCCTGTAATTTGCCAGATCATTTTTGGCCCCTTTCTTGTATCAGGCCGTAATATACGCATTTTTCCATGGTGTTGGAAACAAGCTTGTGGTGTAGATTCGGTTGAATAGATTTGTACAGACTTGCAGGTGTCTCCGGCCACCTTGAGCATTTCATTGGAAATATTGTCCAGCCCCGTGGCTTTGCCACCTGATAATTTCTGGAGGACAGAGGTTATTTCTTGGGGAGATATGGGGGCTTCCATGGGGTCTGCCCTGGTTGATTGGGGTGGAGGGTTGGAGGCAAAGTATTCAGAGCAGGAGAACATTAGATTTGGATGCAATTTGGCATCCTCGTCTAAGGTTGGATCTTCATATAGGGATCTGAAGTATGACATGAGATCAGCCATATGGACATGCTGGTCGGGATCTTCCCATTTGGCATTGGTTCTGAGATCGCGTAATAGGGACCACCATTCTTTGGTGGATCTATCCGCCGATGCAAGCATTTTATCCTGAAGGAGCTGTTTGAACCGATACGCTTTGGCTTTTAGCAGTCGTCTATAGGCTGCTGTTTTTGCCCGAATTTGTTGGCTTAGATGGGTGGATGGGTTGGCTCTCAGATCTGCATTAAGGCGAGAGATGTCCTTTTTAAGGGTTCGTAAGGACAGATCGTACCATTTTTGGCCGCTTTTTGTTTTCTCGAAGGGGGACCTCGTTTGCGGTACTTGACCACTTTTTTGGCTTCCTCCAGAAGGAGATCTGAGACACTAGGGCGTCTAAGTTTGGGTTCTCCATTTTTAGTTTTGCCTCTAGAATTTGAAGTTTAAGTTGGACATGTTGCTCTGATAACTGGCCTTTGAGGTTGGCAATGGATTCTGGGTTCCAATCGAATCGCAGGAGGGGGGACCTCGTGGACTGAGATGTGTGGGCGTGGGACCTGGGTTGTTGGGCACTGAGCTCCAATAGAATGATTGAGTGGTCAGATAGTATGGAGTTATGAATCCCCACCTGGAAGCTTCTGACGCAAGGCCAAATAGATTGAGAGAGCCCGTAGTCTATTACACTCCGGTAGAGCCCCTTTTCATAGGTGAAATATCCCTGGGTGTCCCCAGGGGTGCATCCATTAAGGATAGATAAGTTTCGATCATTGCAAAACTGCAAGAGTTGATGGCCATAGGAGTCAATGGGTCTCTTGTCTAAAGAGAGACGGGCAGGCTGGTTGTAGGAGCTGTCAAGATCCATCTCTGATAATACAGAGGGGTGGATGCGGGGGTTGTCCCCAGATTGAGAATTTGTGTGAGCATTAAAGTCACCCATTAGAACCGTGTGCGCCTCAGGGGGGATTCTGTCATAGCTTGCCTTGAGGAGATCAAAGGGTTGTATGGCATTTGCTTCCCTCCAGTGGTATAAAGACCGTCATGACATATAGATCGTTTTCATAGTTTAGAACAGATCCTTTAATTCTAATGGTAAGACAGCTAGGGTTCGACCAGTCACACATGGTGGTGTGAGCTGCCAGATGGTTTCTAATGAGTACAGCAATACCCCCCGAGTGAGACCTAGCTACAGCCATATCTCCATCTCCCAGAATCAATCTCTATACTACTTACTACACAATATCCAAATCTGTGTGAACAAGTGTATGCGTATAACAGTTTAGAATGGTCGTAAATGCTATTCTCCTATGAGCAATAGTATTAAAGGGTCGTACTAAATGCTTCGTAAATAATCACTTCTAGGTAATAAATTATTGACCTTGGTCTTAATAAGTGAAATGATGTATAATTTGAAGTTTCCTCAAGTAAACAAATCTGTGAAACTACTAAAGAATGATAAGGCTAGACACTCTGCCTTTTGTCTGGCAGACAGGAGATGCCAGTCGGATGTCCAACTGGTCCCTGTGGCCTGTTGACAAGTCAATCCAAGCTAGGTAAGAAACTGTAATCACAGCCGGAGCAAGCCAACGCTTGATAACATCGCTTGATGACATGCTTCATTCCCTCCCAGAGGGCCCGGTCAATGACGTCACTAGCTTACATTGGTATCACTTTATCATGATGAAAGCCTCTACCCATTCATTGCTCTTAGTTTTCTAAGTAGTAATTATCCTGTCAGCTACTTCATTTTAGCGCCCATAGGGTCGGCTTTTATTGTGTAAATCCTTTGAGCCCATCCTGTGTTGGCAATGTCCAATATCAACTGATTTGGTTGTCGGACTCGTGTGTGGTTTAAGTAGTCTTAAGACGTCTTCAATCTTGATTTGCCACTCGTTTCGCGTGGTATCTGTCTTTTCTTCGGCAATGCGAGATTGACTGGAGCAGGCGACAATTTCGTTGTGTCTGTGTACACTATACCTGTTCGTAATGACATAATGTACTCGTAAATTTTATGATATTTATATAAAGTACCTTTGATACATTGTCACTGCTCGTTTTCGTAGACGTTTTTGCACAGAATGACATGCTTGATGCATCTCTTGGCAGTATTAGAAAACAAGAGAAATGGTTACACTGCCAAAATTAAAGAGAAGCTGCTATCATTAGTGACAGATCGCCACAGATCTCACTGTCGGAATATGAATAACCCAAGAATATGCCACAGGAGTGGGTTCCAAGTTTAGTTAATGTTGATTAAAGACACAAGCAAAATAAACCAGTTCCTGAACAATATGAGGCAGTTGGATCAGGTTCATCCGTAGCTAGCTAGAGTTCGCCCCGACCTCTAACAACCTCGAGGGACGATGTCGCAATAAATCATGGACGATGTAATTCTAAGAGCGGTCTAGCCTGAGAGGCGTAGGTATTCACACGCATTGAACTGGAGGTCTAGAGGTGGGGATTACAGGCGAAATGTTGTAGATAGTGGTGAACCATCATGATTCTGTGTCTAATTTAAATAACACTCTCTGGTAATGTAGTTGACACATGTCCATTCAGAGCCTACCAATGGTAGATATGAATAAAAACGTTAACATGACCCTAATTTGGAAAGTGCAAACGTTAACACGTATATAATCCCCCTTGCCATTCGTTTCATCATTTCGTGGGTGTTGCTATTAAACAAGAGAAAACACCCTGGCAGTACTTTGTCTGTGATGTATGTCCAAACCAGCAAGGGACTAGGTGTTATTAAATCTCTGAGCCTTGGTCACCAGAAGGAAGAGAATTCATTGTACATATGACCTTATGTATATTCCACCAAAACAGATGCGACAAGTTCAACTGATATCCGGAATCAGCCCCTCATACTTCCTCCTCTAGGACAAGGCTAGCATGCGGTTGATGCATTGGCTTGTTAACTTTTCATGATGGCTTGTGATGTTATGTACGCATGACACGAACGTGAGCCGTCAGAAAAAGGAAAAAACAGTTTTTATGTGAGTTATTATGTATAAATAACACCAGTAAGTACCAGTCATATAAAGTAGGCCTTTGTTTAGTTAAATAAAGCATGATATTGGATAGGTGAGAACTAAAAATATAGGTCTCCAGTTACCTATAAGTTATAGAAGGAAACTATAAATATAGTCAGTTACAGAAGCTTTTATGGGATGATTTATTAAACAACAAAAGACGGAGGGTATGATTGTACATATAAATTATAACAATACTGGTTATATTAACGACAGGTTAATTCTTGAACATATATAGCCTAGTATGCAAATACAATTGGAAAGATAATACATGCATCGTGAGCTTGTACATGACTCTGTATATGTGTAAACGAGTCTTCGCCATATCAAAAGAATGATAGTTTTTATCTCCCATACATCTATTCTACGGCTCGTGGCCGGAATGCTTTTTTGGGTGTCGCCAGGGGTTATTCGTCACTATTAAAGAGTTACATATGATTATATGTCTTCTGTATATGTATATGTGTCAGTCCTTTATGGGAAAAACATAAAAGACCAGATGTCGAAGGGGATTTTCTTTTTTTTTTAGGTTTCGCACCTATTTGTGACGCTTTTTGTGTGTCGCCAACTAAGTGTTAAATGAGTGCAATTGATTTTCGGCTTTTTTCTGCACTTTTACTTAGTGATTTCTATGTTTTTTCCTTTTGGGCATACCTGGGGATAGGAAAAATGACGTTTTTTCATCAATTGGGGGGATTTTTTATTTTGTTATTTTGCAATTTATCCTTGTTGCCGATTTCTTGGTGTTTAGAGACTTTTGTATAAATTAGATATTTTTGATAATTTCTTTTGCACTTTCAGCTGTCTTTAGTGCTCGTATTTTATCTTCAGGTGGTATGTCAACGTAAAAAATTGCATTGACTAACTTTTTGTTAAATACTATCACAATGGATTGGCATTCAACAATCTACTAAGTAGATAGGATGCACATATGAATGGAGTCCAACAAAGGCAATCACGGTTAGAGATTTACTAAAAGGCTTTATTCAGCAAGGCAGGCATAGCACGTCTTTCCACAAAGACTAGACCGTTACAACTGACGCATTCAAACAGACAATGGATGCGCGCCAAAGATGCGCTAACGCAGGATCTCGTGAGAGCTTACACAATATGACAATGGTTCCTAGAAGGTGCATTCATGCGGAACTGACGCTACTAGGAACGCATAGTAGTTTACTCACTGGATAGTAGTTAACATAACTCTATAGTAGTAACACCACAACATGTAGCTTAACTGTGAAGTAGTACGGGTAGAGTAGTATAATACTTTACTACTGATTAATACAATAATAGACTCGCACTACTATATCTAATAATAGCTTACGGCTATATAGGCCTACATACATGTAGTCAACCAGAATACATGGATACTTCTTCTACATGTAGTTAGATATACTTGATATATAGATATACTACTTATAACTTAATATGCTAGGACCGCATATGTGAATCTATATATTTAACACTTTTTAGCACATATCTGGTTGTCCTGCATGTGCCAGTAGTCGATAGTCAAGCGTGCATGTCACATATAAAACAAATGGTGACGGGTGTGTTTTTATAAAATCCGGCAAAACTTTCTTATTTCAGGTCTAGGTGTCTTGCAATTGTTAGGAATGTTGCGCCTAATATATTGCAACATATAATGACTAACAGGTCCATTGCTCTACATTTATTTCCCTTTAAATTCCGTCTTTTTCGCGGATTTTGTGTTTACGTGACGATCCGGCCAATCAGCGTGTCGCTGTTTGTGACGCGGCACGTCGTGATGTTTATGTGCTCTTTTGCACCCGGCTTGCTTTCGCGCCATGTGAGGAGTTGAGCGGGCCGCCATATTCGGATCGGAGCAGTGAAAGGATGAGCGGTAAGTTTTTTTGTTCGTCTTTATGTTCATCTTTATGTTATTTTTTCGTACTTTTGTGTGCTGAAAAGTAGATAGTAGGATGCATGAATGTTTCGCGGTCATGTTGGTGTAACTTTTATGTACTTTTAGTTTTAATTTTCGGACTTTTAAGATGTTTTAAATTTTTTTCAGGACTTTGGTCTCGAGTTTCAGTGCGCGGTGCTCAGGCACCGTGCACACTTATGCTCATGGTCACATAAATGTAACCTAAAAAGTAACGAATTGTTTCGATAATTGTTTGTGACAACTTTCTTCTTCAGTGACAAGTCGACTGTTTATTGTATATATCATGTTTATGTGTTGATGTTATATTTATGTGATGGTTTTATGTTTATGTTTAGGTTATATTCAGCCGCATTCCACTGTTTTTATGTGTCCTTTTGCAGCTTGACAATGCTACGAGTGAACTGGTCAGTTATGATGGAAAATCTCATCCTTTCTTTTTCTCTTTAGGTGATGACTGTAGGTTTATGTTACGATTGGATTCGCTTATATTTATGTTACTTTTCAAAGGATCTCATTGTTTTTATGTTTCCTCTTTCAGTATGATACCTGTGAGAACTTTGTAGTGCATGTAGATAGTGGCTTGTAGTTTATTGTGACAATTGATCATGGCACCGACCACACCTGCGGGAAGGAAAAGAGGGCGCAAGCCGAAAAAGCATGTTGTGCCAGGGAGTTCGACATATCGAATGCGGGAGTTTAGAGAAAGACAAAGGTTGCAAATGACAGATTCGGAAAAGGAGGAGGCCAGACGACTAAATTCCTTGGCGACAAAAGCCAATTACATGCCTATGTCGATGCTCAATAACGATGAGTGGCTGGTGACGACAGCCAAGATGCAGGCTCGTCGAGAAATTTACAGTAATGAATACTCAGGAGAAAGGTGAGTTAACTAGTTATGGTAGGATTTATTTTAGAACTGTTTTTATTTGCTTGTCATTTTCATTTCTATTTTTGATTTAATGATTTAATGATTTAATTTCAGCTCTAGTGATGTAGAAATTGATATCCAGGCTACAAGTGATCTTCCCTCTGCCTTGGAACGTGCATTTTCTGCACAGAGGGGATTGAGTTCGGCTGGGAGGCGAGTCCAGGCCAGGCAGTTAGAACTGCTAAATGATGAGGAGTGGCGATCCACCAAAGTTCTCAAGAGACGGTCACGTCCCGCTGTTCCATCCTCAGGCAGCACATCTGTGTTTACCAAGTCGACAAAGTGAGTCTTTTTTTAAATTAAATTATATGTGACATTCCTCAAGGTCAATTGAGGGACATGTACATTTTAATCTCTCTCAAATGTTATCTTTTATAGAAGGCGTCTCGTCTCAGCATTCCCCCCCAGGAGGAACAGAAAAAGTGCAGGCCGAACAAAGACAACCAAGACAACCAACAGACGTAAACTTTCCTCTCCTATTACCACTGGAAGGAAAGTTCGTGCTCCGAAAGCCCTCACCTTTGTCGCCACATTTTAAGTGACGTTATATATATGTGACACTTTTATAAGCCCGCAATTGGACTTTGTTTTAGAGGTTAGAATCATCAATTATGTATTCAAGTAGTGTTCTTCCAGGTTGGAAGTTGTATATATATGTAGAATAATGTTCAAAAGTTGATCTCTTACCCTTTTAAAGTGTTCAGCAGTATGCATGAAGGAGTATTCATCGTTTAATATTATATATTTTTGATGATTTTAAGTTACATTCTCAGTATTTTTTAGTGATTTGGGCCAAGTAAGGCAATAATAACTCAGTTTGTGAAGCTCAGAAGTAATACTGCCATGTTAAAGTTGTTTCTGACCGTTTGTTAAATGTTAAAAGTGTTGTTCTTGATGTAGGTAAAAGTCCTCATGACATTGAGAAAATCCAAAGTCACTGTGTTTATGTGACGCTAGCCAATCTCATGTTAAAACTCCAGTATTTACCGCATCAAGAAGGATTTTCATGTGTTCAACCTAATGTACATATGTTTGTTATGTATGTTAAATAAAGTTTACAATGTAATTTAACCTATAGTGTTTATACTTGACCTCCCACAATAGACACTAAGAAATGACGAGAAAATGCATCATTTGACCTTGAGAAGTCAAAGGTAAAATTTTTGTGACAGAAGACCAGCTAAGATCTGAAAAATCGTTTCCTGATCGCCAAAAACCTACTCTCCACTATGGATAGTGATTCAAGTAACACGCACAGTTCCATAAAACAAGAAAGCACAAATGCTGGCAGTAGTTGGTTCAACCGAGTTTGACCTGTAAATTAGTGATATGTGACGGTGGTTTAAGATCGTTATATTGAATACAAAAGACGTCTTCCACAGTGACTAAATGGTGTTATTATATTGGACAACAAGTAGATAAAGGCCCTTGATGAATATTGACGGGATCCAAACATTTTAATTTTTCGACCCTCCAAACCTCAAAAAGCATGAAAATAAGCATATGTGACACCATTTTAAAAAGAGCACCACACAGAGATGAAACAAGTTTAAGTGACACCGTCTATTTCAGTTCGCTCCAACATGCATGGAGTCCATGTTAAGACATACTTAAGTGACATTAAGGGCTGAAACCAAAAACTACCATTGATGAAAAGTTCAGAAGAATTCAATTTTTTAGGTAAACGTCACACAAACATATAAATGGCAAATTTTTTACAGAAAACATAAAAACACAAGACCAACAGTTTTTTTACAAGTAAGTTTATTCCTAGTCATAACATAAAAACTATCAAACACAATGGCAGACCAATTTTCCAAGAAATATGGCTGAAAAAGTAAAAAATGAAATATTTCACACATTTATAACTGTTTTTGGCCCCTGTGACACAAAGTAACATAAAAAAAATGTGAAGAAAGTTTGAATCAAGATATTTTGGGAAAATAATCCCAAGATAACATGTGTCAAAATAAACTATAGACTTCAGGCCATACTGACAAATCGTTTTTTTTGTCTGACCCCCCTCCAATGCGGCCAAAACCGGTGGAATAGATGCATACATGTACATGTTGTTTTAAGGGACTCGAATGAGTGATCTTCAAGCTGTATGGATAATGACGAAAGAGCTAACTCCTCAACCTCACCGGCTTATTGTGATTATGTCCACAATATCAACAAGATGGAGGGCGTCATCTGTAACATTTTCACTTCCTGCAGCACTTCCTCTCTTACAGAACGTAATGCATTCATTAAATATCTTTTGCCATCCATCATTCACCCTCCGTACC
>CAXAKH010000003.1:0-13997 GCA_963969325.1 Lycopodina hypogea | reverse complement strand
TAGACGATGAACATATTTTATACAGCATATATTCTACACTGTTTAGCATTTGTAAATTGTATTGTCTTCAAGCACAGACATTTACAAGTCCAATAACCCAATGTATTTCTTCTTGGCAATACGTTTAAATTCCTGCGGCATCAGCGGAGAGCATGAAACATTATAGGGAGGAATTCTTGCTGGCTACGTGGCTGGGGAAAATCCGTTTTTGAATCTGTTATTTTTATGAGGTATATCACCACTTGTAGTTTAGTCCTGGGGGAAAGACTCACAACATGGCTGTGGATGGTAAAATAAATGTAAAGTATCGAAAGCCATCTGCGACAGGCCCTGGGGAGTGTGAGTAAGCTGACATGTTATCGGTGACTGGGAGAGATGGGCCAGCTCCTGTTGTACGCCCCCCCCCCCCCCCCCATACGGGAGCCGTTCGTGACTAGCCTTGTGTGGCAATGAGCCCACTCACTAATGCCAGTCAACTATAGGTAACCGCTATAGTGCCCCCGTGCTTAATTCACCCTCGACTTGGCCGGGTCCGGTGGAAAGAATTCCAAGGCCAGGTGAAATAGGTTCTCTCTTCACCACCACATTGCAGCCTTCAAAGTCATTTGCACAAAACAGCCCATGAATGAGTAATGCCACAGTAGGATCAACAGTGGTGCTGTCAATACCCTAGGGATAATCATATTTTTGGACTAAAAGTGACAAGCACCTTGTTCAGGCCTGTTCATCAGAACGTACAATTATGCCTGCTGTGATGTAGGGTGTATGAATATGTCGGTTGGGTCTGGATAGTCGTTTATTATTTATACAGTTATCATAGACATAGAAGTGTCGCAGCAGGTGTGCAGGCACCATATCGTGACAACAACAATTTCAGTTTTCAAACCCTACAATTGGCAAGTCTTAGCAACCTTTATTGTGCTTATTAGTGCCTAATTATACTAAATTTATGAAGGGTGACGTATTTTATACCTATATTGAAGAAATATGATAATTATCATAATTATAGCAAGCCATGCAGAAAATTTGCTGTACCTATTAGTTGCAGGTACTAGGTGTGATCAATGAGGTTGGCATTAACAGCTCACCTGGGTTTGGCGTAATTGGCCAATTGGCAGGACTGACAATGGTTAGGGAGAACTGATTGCCTTCTCCTTACTCATTTGCTGCCACAATTTGTTGTAATGTATCGAATTTGTGGTGGAAAAGTTTTCAGATAAATCCAAGGTTACGGGCAGCAGGTGCATTCAGATATTGAGGGAGCAAGCTTTTAATGCAAGTTTGTGAACGGACTGGCGACAGGGACTCCAGTACACTACTAGCTCACTCCACTTAACCATTAATGTCAGCTGATTAATTCACTTCATGTTAAGTGTTTGTCAGAATGGTTTAGCCGTTTGTGTTTAATCTTTTATATATTTATAGTTTTCATTGTAACATTTAAACACAGTGGACTATTTGACAATTTGTATAAGCTGAATAGTTTGAATGCGGCTAACCTGGAACAATGCTGAGAAAATTGAACTTGTGCACCTGCCAAAAAGTTTTATAAACACATTAGCTATGACATTGATGATAGTTTGGAACAATAATGAGTGTGACAATGACCTCAGCTCTGTGTGTACGTGGCCACATTACACCGAGTTTAACTACTGCTTGTACTTTGATGTGTCTCCAGCAGACCTGTTCAGACAGAGGTGTGGTGGTGGTTCCTTGATTAAACGCCAACTGCTCTATGCCAACTCGTCATGTGCTGTCCTTTGACTCCTCCAGTCTGGCGTCATCTACAAACCAGGCAGTCTTTGAAAAGGCAATATCAAACTTTCATTATGTTTGTTATCGGAGGCATTGTTGAAAATGCAATGTTAATACGCTATTGACCAGTGCTGCGGGCGATTCGATTCCTATTTAAAGTGCATTGATTTATTGTTTGCTGTATCATAATAAATATGACGTGCAATCTGTGATTATTCCCTCACTGGTCGCCTGAGTTATGTTTAATTTGACTCCACCAATCCAGGGTTCCATCACTTAACCATTCATCGCGCACTTAATGGTAACTGCTCTGTCGGTATTAAATCTGAATATACATGCATCCCATCCTGATTTCCTGTTTCCCCTTCCCAGCCTTGCTGAGCCAGTGTCAGCCCGGCTATGCTTTATGTGTCTCCTAAGAGGCCTATGTCATATGTTTCCCCCGCACATTCCATAGTTGAGCATTATTGGATGGCAGCAGAACAATGCAGCGAGCAATGCGGCAAGCAAAGTGTGTGCAACATTATGTTGTATTGTTGACTTGAGTAATGTACATGCAATTGTTTTAGTTGACATTAGATTCACACTCCATTTCTCGGCAGGGAAATGACAAGTCCTTTTGGTTGTGCAAGTCTGTCACCTGGATTAAATATGTATACCCTCGCCAGGCCAACAATGGCTTTCTCATTGGCCTTTTTCTACACAAATTGCGTTTGCCAGCTGCCTTTATAATGATGAAAGCAGCCTCTCGTATGGGTGTTTATGCCTAAAAGCTTCTTTTCCTCAGGCCGGTCATAGTTAACCTCCTTTGAGAGTTTGGTGCTCACGGAGTGATACTCACGATCCTGGCCACCATTGATAATCTATTAAGTAGAAACTTATTTACCGAGAGCAGTCAACCAGTGGCCCATATGGTGAAAATGGTATGGAGAAGGGAGTCTAGTGTGATGACTTATATGTCTGCTCATTCCTACGTTGTAGTTAGGGGTTTTTTAACGTAGTGTGTGAGGTGTTTGTTATGCAGGGTAGAGGGGTGTGGAACAGGGCTGCAGATCCTCATATCTGTCTAATGGTGATGTATGGTGAGTGTTTTACAAATGCTATCCTGCATCATCCATCACGGTGGCATCGTTACACTTTAAAAGAGCACAGGGCTATATATGAGCTCTGGCATATACCCGTACCTGCCATGTCCATGAGAGCTCAGTGGATGATTGAAAAAAATAACATCATAATTAGGGGTATTTCCCTACTGAAATAGCAAAGCTCGCAGTTCAATCACTGAGGCAGGGCTTCACCAGAGGTTGGCTTGTGTATATTGATCATATAGACCTCGCTGGTTGTCATGATCAGTTTAAACCAACTATGAATTAGTCACGGACTCTGATACGAGTGTAAAAAACCCTAGAGTGAGTAGGGTGATTACCTGGTGGACTACTAGGGGTAGTTGTGTACTAACTCATGACAAACCTCATCGATTAGTCGTGCGGCTCTTTGATGTAGGATTCCTGTCTGATGTTATATACAGTGGTACACGGGCTATGTGGCTTGGTTACCTCCCTGTGGTAAATACCACCACCAGACCAGGTGGGCCATCTAAGTGGCCCTCCCCATCCCTCATCGCCTGCCCATTTCCTCATTACCCTCCCAGTAATACATCAGGCCTCGGCCTCCTCCAGTCTTTGATGTTGCTCTCCAGCTCCTGTGTGGTATCTGTTGTTTGAGACTGGCCGCTAGATAACAATCGCTGGTAATTGGAGGTGAGGTCTGGAGATGGGTAACATTAGGGTCACAGTGTCCTTTTCATGGTGTCCTTCGGGGATACACCATCTACTGTGATTTCTGGTCATTGCCTAAAAACCCAACCCATCCTCGAAGTCATCAGCCAGCCGGTCATCACAGCGGCCCGGTTATGTGAAGGGGAAATGTCAGAATGGAATGGAGCATGCTTGGCGAATAGTATAGTACAGCCTGCTGGACTGACTGCCTGTAGCTTAATTAGAAGTGTGTCAGCCTACAGGTGATATATGAGTAATTACCCTGTTCACTGTGAAGTGTCTATGGCTCAACTCGACCCGTAGGTGGCTGGCCACAGCACAGTAATACACATACGGCACTGTGTGGTCTACATAACTGTAGTCGACAACACGTGTTGGTACCTATCTCGGTGGCCTTTAGTTAGGCATTGCTGTTGTGGTAATAGAAAGATTTGTGGTTGCCCCAAATTATTCCTCAGGTGTCCCACTATCATCTCTCCTACACCTTCGTGGGTTTGTTTACGACAGACTTTTCCACACTAGCTGGGCAAATATCACTGGTGTCCTCTGGCTCATTGGACAGGGACTAAGGGCTGTACCCCACCCTACCTACATGTGCTCTCTTCTCTTAGTATTATTACCTAGTTGGGGTTGCCTGAAGCGTCAACGTTTAGCCATATGTCATTGGCTGAGGCCTCAGCGTTTATGGTATCGCCTACCAGACGGATAATCAATTTAACATGGATTTTAGAAGCAACAAGTGCTTTATAATGTATTCAGGCATTATTTCATTTGGGGGTGAATTTACCACGTGCAAACCAATATAAGGTGAAATTCCAAGATCCAGGTTGACTGATCGTTGATACGTCAGCGGAAGATGCCTCCCTTTGGCAACAATTTGCAATAATGCCGCTATTGTTGCATGTTGCCACCGCGAATATGCCCCAGTGGACAAAATATTATATTAAAAAATCAATACGTTTTATGCGGTGTCTTCTGTACAAGCTGACCCCGGCCATTGATAGGTTGGCCTTTAGGAACCCAGCCCAGCTAATGACCCCACTCGTCAACCTTAATCGAATCGTGGGCTGCTGATTATACAGTTACATGCATATCTCTCACCTGTCCTTGCTGGGAGAAATATCGACAGCTATATTATTAATTACTACCCATATTGTCTGCCTTGTGCGGAAATAACCACAGAGTGCTTCTAGTATTATTTGCCACATGTTATAGTTTGTTATGTACAACCGAATTCAGCACTCTCTGGTGGGTTTTATTTGGCACAGGCTCTCGCTGAAACGGTTTGTCCACTGGTTCATATTGGCCCGTGTAATGTTCTCTACACATTACAGTTATAAAGGAATCATAAATGAATCAGGTTCTGTTGTAATGCCAATTACCCATCAGGTAGGGTGCCGTTTGTGGAAATAAATAGACATAATAAATATTAATATGAGGAAGTGTTGGTGAAAGTGGCTGCGTCTGAGTGTTGGCATGGTGGTGGAATTCCTGTCATCGTGGTATGCACTAGCAGGCATAAAATAATAATATATGTAGACGTAAGACATAATACAGGTGTTCTAATACATAAGCAACTAAAGTCTCCCATTATTTTCTTTATCCTCAAACGTTAATTCTTCCCTAGGGTTTGCTTCCTATTTGTTATCAATTGTAGGTGGTACAATGGTTGTGATGACAGAATAAATACGTTATTAAATGACTTTTTGTTTATTATGACAAGATTCGTTTTAATAATGAAAGGTTGGTTTATTATTTACAGGAGGTGCTGTTGTTGAGGAGTTCCAGTGAAGATAAAGTGGGTCTCACCCTGTGTTATGGCTCAGTAGAGGAAGACATCACAGACATCTACGTCAGCGAGGTAGGCGGCATGCAAACTACAACTTAGTAATAGCATCAAAGAAACAAGCCTGTGTAATATCTCTATATATAGTGTACACTTTAGTCTTAATAGCGTTGTGGGATGGGGATGAATGTGTTGAGAAAGCAGTTAGCAAGGCTATTATGGACTAGTTTTCGAGTTAGGCTGACTACACCATTCTTATACAATGTGTTCAAAGCTCCCTATATATAGTCAGCATGCTAGCAAAGCACCACAAATAAAACCTTAGAGCGCCTCATTACTTTTCTAATATGTACCTGCTTTGTCTGTGTTGGCGCGTGCCATTCATTGGAAACAATGGCAGTGCCTATTACCAGGAAGATTAGTCCTACAACACCTGCAGTTGAGGTGCCACACCCTTCCCTACTGCCTGATATTTATTACGAGAAAACACCAGAGAATTACATTTGGCTTAATATTATTGCTAATTATTTCTCCTTAATATGTGTAATCAAGACGTGCCGAAATGTCGCTATAATACCCATTATAGAACAGACTACGGCACATTACGTGACAGCAGCCTTCTTACTTACACGTGTTATGAAAACTCGTTACTATGTAGTCTCAACGTAATACAGACCATTGCCTCGGAAAAAATAACTCATGAGATAGGCCTACATTTAGAGTGTGTTGTGATGTAGTGTTGACTACCGGCTAGGCTTGTCTGCCAGAATACAATGAGGAAAACACCAACGCACGTTACAACTGCATTAGCATGAAAATAAAAAGGATCTTAGCTGAAGAGCGCATGTCTCAGTGGCCATCTTGCCTACCTTAGGTGCTTTGCCAAAAAGTGGCTTGAAGCAAGCCTTAAGATAATTAAATCTGTTATAAGCCGTAATACGACTGAGAGTCTTGTCTAGCGATATACATCAACCTCAGTGCAAGGCAATCCTATTAGCTAATGTACGATATACAAGTCCATAATGTACTTAATACATGTAATATAGAAACTACATACGCAGACGCTAATCTACGTTGCTCAGTAAGAATTTTGTTTAATATTGGAGGCACATTTAAGTGAACCGAACATAGAATGCACTTGTTGCTCATTGACCAATATAGAGTGATCCCTTGGTGGTTGTAATTTAACAGAAGTACGGTTATGACAGGTTGCTCGATGAAATTGGTCATGACCTACTTTCAAGTAATTACTCATTGCTCGGAGGAATCGTAGCTCAAAAATTGGCCATAATTAATAACCCAAGGTAGTTAAATATATGAGTGGAAGGTAGCTCGGTGGTCATCTCCTCTTTCTGTCTGTGATGGGTGTGTGTTAGCAATGTCTCACTACTGAGTGATCTGTTATGATGTATTGTGACCATGGATACTAGATACAAAATTAGGATTTCTCCATGCATGGCACTGAGTTTCCAAGGCCAGAACGCCATTTCATTAGGGCTAACATTCGGTAGGCAGATTCGTATCAAATTTTCTATCAGCTCACTAAATGTCGGACAATGGCAAAACGGGAATAGTGCAATTTGCAGTCAAATTGAATACTAAATTAAACTGTATGACATTATATGTAAATCCAATACTGTGCATCAACAAAACTAAACATATGGAAATGATCTGGTCATGGCCAAATATGATGCATTGCGTCACAGTTTGCCAGTAACTAGGTGTACTGTATAAATTTGATTTGTGCCCTCACATGCTATCCAGTCCTTTCCAGCTGCATGTATTATATATATACTATTTGTATTAGCTGTTTGGCTAGCAGCGGAGTACATCAAATCTATCCCGAAAGATACTCCAGGACTTAACCGCTTTTCATCAGATGAATATGCACCTATTAAAGCTCCCCCAATGGCCATATGTTTCCATTGGCATTTCTGTGCTTTGAAACGGGCTTTTTGAAAAAAATAGGCAATTTCTTCAGCTATCAGTTATCGTATCTCCCAGGGATTGCCCGTCCCACGAGAGATTATAATTCAGTGAAAATTGCATGGGTTGCTCTCAACAGAGCTGAATCCATTTTCTACCTACTTGGCCCTGCTGGATATTTCTCCTAAAACTTGCTAAGATATACCACCTGATATCGTGGCTTTTACACTGAGATATTGAGTAGCAAATTGAATTTCTTTGCGGCTGTACAGCATTTGTATTCGGGATAGCATCTACAACTGGTTTTTCACGTTCTTGTGGAATTGGACATTTTATGCTAAAAACACGACTATCATTCAACAGAGAGGCCTTCATATTCATAGCAGTTCCGTTATCTTTGGCACTGAAATATTTCTGAATGCAGAGGAATTTTATCATCCAGACTAGTTTTACATCCAGAAGATAATGCAGACACTGGCTAGTCAGAAATTCTCAGTCACGAAATACAGTAGCTTGGGTAACTAGGTTGTTTTTCAAGGCCCTGGGACCGGATTACTGTCTGCAAGTGGCCAGAAATGGACAATTAGGATAGCAAGAGAATATTAGTCGAGCATGTATGAAGACATTCTTTCTCCCTGGCCTTCTCCACATTTGTCTTATTGTCGGCTGCTGTGTAACACACCCACACAGGTGCTCTACACTGTGCGTGAAAACAGCAACGAGGATATATTTTATTATATATTCTACTATATAACACTATATAGACGTCGTATACAAAGTGACGTGTACTGTAGATACCATATGAATGTGTCATCTCTTGGTTGTATATCCGTTCATCATATTGCCGGCGCATTCAGTTTAATGCATTATGGATGTCTTTTGACACAGTATTTCTTGTGGGATACAAGTATTATACGTGACCAACTAGTATACTGCTTTAGGTATCCTTTGCTTATTACCTGCATCATGTGCCATATAGCATGCTTCACGCCTTGAATTTCTTTCCTTTGTAACTCAGATCAGTCAAAGTTCAGTTTACATGCAATCAGTTGACACGTTTTCCAAACAACACAAATTAGTCACTGAGTTTAATGATAGACGCCGTCTCTAACATGGCTGGCGAGAATTATTATATTAGTGGTAAATGTCAGTTGGCTAGAATTTATGTGTGGCCATAACTTCCTGTTACATAATATACCAGTCACTAGGTAGAAATCTTTACAACACTATAAGAATCGGATCTTTCTGATTATTCTATCACAGATTCCTTTCGCCAATTTCGATAAACAATTCATCAAGTCACCCAATCGAGCCTGATATCGTGAAATTTGAGAGGTTGTGTTTTATCGCTTCATACTATACAGGATTATATTATAGACCTATCTCCAGAATCAAGTAGCCGGTTTGGCCTTGTATATACTCTAGTAAACATTTCTCTAGCTTGATATAAAACAGTTGAGTTGGGTCTCATCCTTGAGTGGAGTCTGCCATGGTGTGCTGCATATGGCAGTGAGTTGGAGGGGAGGGCCGGTTGGAAACCCCTGCTTACAACGCCATGTCTCCACTTGACAGGCAAACCTCTCTTTACTCGGTGTCTGTCCAGATTGTGTCAGAGTTGTTGGGTCTGTGGAATTAATGGCTGCTGATTATTAGTGATTAATCAGTATACAAAGCGCTGTTTTAGGGTCACTTGAATTCACTTTGTGTCGGTGTTTAGTGTATTTCAGCTCTTTGGACTTCCACGCCGATAAGGCAGTTCTACAGTTGCTCATTATGGCTGTCCTTGTGTGGGGCTTGTGTGGGGCGGCATGATTGAGACCCTAGAACACAAATTCACTGTGATGGTGTATAGTCATTCTACTATTATTCAGTCTTGTCCAGCACTCATGTCAGACATTCATTTCTTCTACCTCAGGCTATGTCTTCATTTATTCCTAGTTTATTGTTTCCTGTTTTCCTATATATTTTTGCACAGTAGTAATATTCTGATTAATATTTCAGGTGGAACCCTACAGTATAGCGGGCCATGATGGTCGGATAAGAGAAGGAGACCAGATACTGCAGGTAAACAAAACCTCTTCCTTTATTTGAATAATTCGTATTGATTTCCTATTAACATTAATAAAGAAAATGTCTTAAATTACATACAAAGTTAATTTATTGACTACTAAGTATGCGCCTATTTAAGGGTAACTGTCTCTCTATTATTGAAAGCATCATGTGGCTGATGTATTCACCTCTAACTGTGTGTGAATGTGTGATTGAACCGACACTCGTATATTATACCATTGGCTCATGTCTTCAAATGTCGCTTGTGATTGCCTTCAGTCCTAGGAGGCAACTATTGATACCCCATCAATGGTAGTCTATTGCCCCCCAAGTAGCCCTATCTGCTTTATATCGAGCCCAGCCAGCGAAAATGGCAAAATTATTCTGGGGTTTTGAGTTCAAAGCTTGTTGAATGCCTTTGCCGCTTGGAAATGAGCAGCCTATGTTTATATCTGGGTTTGGCGAGAGGGTTTGGTTGGCATGCAATGCCCTAGTGGTGTACGGCGGGGTCTGTGGCCAGTCAAAGGTGGAAATCAATTGAGGATATTGAAAGGGGAGGCTTATTGCTGTCAGATGCCCACAAGTAGGGCACAATACTTCTTTTTGTCACAAGAGGTGCCGTTTTATGTACCACCAGTGGCAAATAACGTCCTCAACGTGTTCACAAATTCGCACCCAAAATTCGCCCTGTCAATATTCTGGCAGCAAATTTGATATTACAACGCCTTGGAGAATCGGTAAACGTGTAAAGTTGAAGATTTACACCAATGAAGTAAACCCAGTAAAACATATATATCTATCATAATTGACTTCAGCTCAGCGTGTCTCCATAGTCATAGGTGTTCACTTGATTTCATTGCTGCCTGCACAATAGGAGAAGGAATGCAAGCGTAACAAAAGTCAGACACTGCGATTTGAATTCACCAAGAACTTGGCATTGTGGCCATGAGTGAATAAAAAGTAATTTAAAGTGCAATATACATTCCATGGTGGTATTTAATGTGTTCCTCTGACACTCAGGCTGTCTGTCTTTCATTAAAAACGCAGACGTCTGTCATGTTTTGTCTTGCTTTCACTGCTTTTAGGTCCTCCTGGCCTAACCTAACTCTCCAATTTGACGAGAGAGGTGGGTGTTTGCAACTAAAGGTCTATACGGTCCCCCCTTTGAGAATACCAAAGTTTGCATTGGAATACATAGCTATCAATAAACCCTGGCCCTACAGTCAAAGGTAGGGGTAAATATTCGGCTCGGTTCTGCTAGTGGTCAATGGAGTTGACGTGGTCCATACTAATGTCCGTCTACGGGCTCTCCCGAGGAAGCCTCGACCATTACACATTCTGACCACCTCTATAGCATCTCCGTGGCCAGCTGGAGGAATCACCATCAGGGCCATCCTGTGGCACTGCTCTATCGATTTTGCAATAAACCGACATACTTACGCTGACCAATTGTGTTCAATTACAGTTTAAAGCTCCTGGAACATGAAGTTTTAATGTGCTCAATATCTAGTCGGTCGTTGTTGTAAATGTTGTGTTCAATGTGGTTACTTGAATTGCACAGCCTGTTGTGAAGAATCCACCATCAGAATCCACCATCTAACCATATTGCTTTGTGGACAAACCTCCTTTTAATCGTGGCCATTAAAAACTAAGCTGATGGGAGGATAATTAACAGAAGAGGCTGAGCTAATGGTATTTTGTGAATGCGAAAATGAGCCATCAATAGCAGGAGAGTGTGGACTGAAGCCTGTAGCAGTGATAGTAAAGGGGAGTTGTGTGGCAAGCAGCAGCTCTAGCTAGCAGCAAGCAAGCAGCGAGCCAATAACCCAACCGGTGGTGCACCTGTAGGCACCGATGCCATACACAGTGATACCATACATGGACAGCCCACACAAACTACCAGGGGAATCCTGCCAGCTAAAACATTGCCGAGGCATCATGAGCAGGCCAGCGTGAATATTCATGAGAGTAATGCATTTTGGGTTGGCGGTGTATATAAAAGACTAGGACATCGAGGGTAGGGCCATACATTATAAAGCACACCGTGAGTATGAGGTGATAATCTCTAATCCCTGTCTCGTCTTGTTGTTGTAGATTAACGGCGTGGACGTGCACAGTCGTGAGCAGGCCATACAGCTGTTCTCCGACAAGCGAAACGAGATCATCCTCTTCGTTGCCAGGCCACAAGCCATGCAGGTGAGAAGCAATCTATTGTCTCCCCCAACGTTTTTCCAGCCTCCTTTAGCCCATTTTCTACCCACTAACGGCCATACGAGGCCATGTTTTATAACCGTGTCTCAACGTATAGGAACCACGTAAACCAACATAAATATTCATCACTGTACCCTCTCCTCGTCGCTGTTTTTTATAGTTTTATTTTCCTTCTCTTCGACCAATTTTAAAAGTATATTATAATTCAAACTGTCTTACTTCACTGTGCGGAAACTAGTGGGGATAATGGACGCAATTAGATCATTCATTCACTTTCAATTACATGATCAGCCTGGTGATTTTTCGTTGGCAGGTTCCACGCCATGTCGTTTTCCATTTACCTTTCTGTAATTACCATTTCACAATCTGTGTTTTTCTCATTTTGACTAACGGACAAGTTCGGCCCATCCCTCAAGCCGCGCTGCTATTTCTATTTCCTTTAAATAATGTAACCTACTAGGTTCATTTCTGGAAGTGGGAATTGCCTTATTAAGGACGTAGTTTATCTTGGGTTGTGATAAATGAGAGTGTCAGTAATTTTTACATGATTTACAATGTTATAAAGGTAAGTGAGCTCCTCCGAGCATGGCTTCCCCAACACAACTCCCTATAATGTCTAGGAGATGCAGTCAGTGGGTTTGTCATTTCGATGGAAACTCGGGCGTATTCTATCCTTGACTCGGACTACAATGTATTCTCTTGGCAAACCCATTTCTGTGTAGATATCCCTAGCTACTCGGGTGATGTCTTGTGCTTAAGTTTTTAATCATTATTGCTTCCTGCTCAAACAGCAGTGTGCATGAGCTCCATGTTGTGTGTCTGTGTCCGCCTGATGAATTGTCTCATGTGCATTAGGTAAACTAGCCATAACTCGGATATTGGCCGTGGAGCCACATCCTTATGACATATTCCCCCTGGCCTTTAAGGCTTTACTGGCAGCAACGACGATTTTACATGTACATTGTGACATTATACAATGGACCTTGATTATAATTAAGAGGACAGCCGTCGTTTGTTACGTGTTTGCGAGGGCGATTGCATGTTGCACAGCCATATTTACTGGCTGGCCGTTGGCTGTGAAAATATATCCCTCTTTGGCCTTTAGTTTTGGCAGTGCCCGTAGCAGGACATGGCTGGAGCACTGGTTGGAGCCAACTTTGCCTTGTAACCCAGTTCTCTCAGCTATGTACAGTTGACACCTCGACTGCGGCCAGACATATTAGTAGTGTCTGGCATCAGGTGGGGTGTGGTAGACTTTCCATAGCAAATGAAATCCATAAAGGGAGTGGTAATGCTGTTGGCTGTGTGGTTTTATCTGCCTAATGTGGAGAAATGATGAAGCTATTGGGTTGATGTGATGAAAAGTGACTATTACAGTGCGTGTTAGCCACTGGACAGGGGTAGCAGACTAGTCTCATATAGATGACAGTCACTTGTAATTTCACTCAAATGCGTGGCACACTGGCTCATCCTCAATATCTTCATCCATGCCTTAGACGTTTGCACACGTATACTGCCTCTTGTCACACTTTGTATTAAAGAGCATGTGCTAGGAAGATGTGCTGTTATGAACTAAGTTGAGATTTACTGTTTAGTTTACAATTACATGGTGTTTGGAGCCTGTGGCAGTGGTTACTTCCATAATTACACGGTGCCGGCAATGAACTGCTGGCTTAAGTGTTTTCTGACACGTACAGATCCCCGAGGAGGGAGTGGTGTAGAAATCCATCCCCGACGTGATTGTGATCACATTTACCCCAAGACTGTGCAAACTGCGGCACTATTATTCACCAATCTGGCGAAAAAGGCAAAATATATAGTCTAAATATGGGTAGAAAGGGAGGTAGATTGCAAAAGCAAGATGGGTTTCCCCAATGTTATCCTTTGGCCCCCGAGCTACTGCAGTCTACAGCCTGAAAACACTGAGCTATGGCATGATGATGTTTTTTTGCATTTATTGCTACGCATATTTGTCAGTAAATTTCTGCTGTACAAAAATGTTGCATCGTATGTCAGGCTTGGTTTCGTTCACTATTATTTTATCAAAATGTGATTTTCTACCCGGTGTTATTATTCTGAGATATTCTTTCCAGATAAGATCTTCCAGTGAATCGTAAGAATTGCGCGCTTAAAGGCAGCATAATAGGAATACCCTATAGCCTGTTACTATAGGTATGCTACAAAACCTAATTTGTGCAGCATTCCGAAACACACGGTCTAGTTGACCTGATTTACAGTACCGAGTATGTAGGTCAGTTGTTGTACTGGTTGTTGTTAGATGGAGCAACTCCTACCAAATAAATTACACTTATAACACTGCCCTCATCCATCATATCAATACACAGTGTAGCTAGGAGTATTGCTGCGTCCTTAAAAGTGTATCTTAAGTCCTAAAATGTCATCAGCTATCAACCAAAGGTGATGAAAATGACAAGCAAGTATATCTGCTTGCGAGCAAGTTTAAAAGCAAGGATCACCGTGAGACGTGGTGA
>CAXAKH010000001.1:42500-121930 GCA_963969325.1 Lycopodina hypogea | reverse complement strand
ACAGGCAGACTCCTGTCTACAGGCCCATGAGACATTAGGCTACTGGCATGTCATATTTGAGTCTAAAGCTATCTGTACTCCCAGTTCTTGGAGGTCATCTACTGTTCATTTATTCTTCCCATAGTTGACCTGTTCATCTCCTGCACTTGCCCCCAAGGACTTTTGCTTTGGGTTGGTGTTCTCTTGATGCACTTCAATCTCTCCTTCCTCTCCTTCCTCTCCTTCCTCTCCTCCCTCCCTCTCCTCACACCCTATCCTCCCTCCCTCTCCTTCTTCCCTCTCCTCCTTCCCTCTCCTCCCTCCCTCTCCTCCCTCCCTCTCCTCCCTCCCTCTCCTCCTTCCCTTTTCTCCCTCCCTCTTTTCCCTCCTTTTCCTCTACCAATCAAGTGTCAAATATATGTTTATCTACAAGAAACAAGAGAACTGTTCGACTAAACATTTGCAACATAATTGTAATGGCATCAAAGGCAGGGATCGTAGCTAGACAACATATTCTATAAATAGGTCAAAAAAGGTAAAATAGTATAAAAAAAAAATAGAAAAGGTAATTCTAGGTCAAAAATATACAATCCAATGCACAGCATATTTTCCCACCACCACTCCTCCTTTCGGGGTGGGGGGGGGGGAATGGAGTGGGAGGGAGGAATTTTAAAAAGTAGTGAAAGGAGATGGGGGAAGAAATGATGGAAGGAAAAGTAAAAGAAGAAAAAGTATGCCCTAGGATTTGCCCAAGGAATTCAATTCAAAATTATGGAACCGAGAGCCAGTAACTGATGAATTAGGTTTGTTTGACATAAGTTACAAATAGACAAAGATAGCGAAAAATACTGGTATTCCTTATCTTATTATTACAAAACATCTCCCACCCATCCCAAGCGTGCATGCCCCCTATCAGCCCAGCAGTTCTGTCAATCGTGTAATTCAGTGGGACTGTACTATTTTTATTTCAATATATAGTAAAATGCCATATAAGGTAACATGCTAAATATGTTAACATGCCATATATGGTAACATGCCATATATGGTAACATGCTAAATATGGCAACATCTTTCCTTCACTTACTCTTGAAGTACTTGGCCAGAGAGAGCATGGTAGCTGCTCCATAGACTATGCCACTCTTTTCCAGTAGGTAAGGTGTGCACAGGACTTTAGCTTCTGTGTTCTGCGCCCTCTTGGCCCGCATAATGGCATACACATTCTTCCTACGCATATGAGCACTCTAGGACAAGTGAGAGGGAAATCACCTTCTTCACTAAAATAGACCACTTGATACAATACCAAACTTTCAACTCAGTTTATCAATTATTTCTTCCCCTGTCTCCTAATGCATCTACACTGGTTGGAATCTAAGCTGTATCTCTTCCACACTCCCTCCTCCCCGGATATACCTTTACCCACCCATAACCACCCCCACATTAATTAGTGGCCAATCTGTGGCCAATATCTGGCTGGTTAGTGTGCTTTATGCTCGGCACTATATAGAATTGCGGTTACCCATTTTAAGGGCATTACTCTAATTAATATTGCAAGTAATCTTTTTTGTGTTATCATTGCATGATCAATTATTTCATTAACACCTTGTTACAATCAATTATCCTTATTACCACTTCTTTCATCTTTCCTAACCCTTTACCTACTACACCTCCACACTCTCCCCGTCTCCTCCTTCCCTCTGCCATGCTGTCTCCACTGCACCACTTCCATTGCCCACTGCCTCAACGAACTCCAGAATGTAAGAAAATGCGATGCTCAACAACTTGTGTGCACACAATTATGGTGACATGCTCTGGTGTGAATGCATTAACCTGACCTAATTTCTTTCTCTTTCACACACACACACACACACACACACACACACACACACACACACTGATTGTGGATCCTATCTTCCACACTGAATGACCAGGGGGTGAGTGCATGTATATTGTTTGTGTTTTACATGTAAAATTGTGTGAGAAGGATGTATTATGTGTATAATAATTAATGATTTGGACTGAACTAACAAATTAGCTGAAGCCATAGGAACTGTTCTGTTGTTAGCATAACCTCACATTAACTTCTGCACCTTGCCAATACTGACCCCTCCCCTATCAGTCTTAATACTCTGTATAAATGGCTTATTGCTGAGAAAGTGGCATTTGTTAGTTCCAGCGAAGGTTGGAGTGCAGTGTGCCCTGGAGAGTTGTTGACTGATGTACACTGAGATAGAGTTACTGCATGTTACGTCAGATAACTCATTGAATATTTGCATGAATATCTTTAAGATGATATCTCACATGACAACATGTAATTCAATGATCAATGCAAAGAGATATGAAGAAGTGGAACACTAATTATTTTCAGTACCCATTTATGTTAATTAGTTTATCATTAATGTTTTTACTGCATTTGTTGTTAAGTAGAAATTGTACTACTTGCAGGGACTTACTCCTCAGCACTTGGCGGCTCAGGCAGGCCACGAGAATGTGTTGATTCTGCTTGTCACAGAACACAGTAAGTCACCAACTTTCCTCTCTCATTCCTCCATTTCTCGATCTGCATGTCTGCCTGCATGTCTACCTCTTGGCATGGTAACCTAGCTCCAGTAATTCATTCTAATTCTCCAGGGGCCAACATCAACCTGCGGGAGAATGGTGGGCATCGCCCCATAGACATGCTCAACAGGAAGGTCTCCAATGAAGACAAAAGTAAGCTGCACCTCCTCCCACCAGCACATGGACAAACTGGTTGATTCTTTGTAACACTCTCGTAGTTGCACTAGTGAATCACACTGGTGGCTCAGAGATGACATATATAGGCCGCTCTGGGCACACCTCAACCTATCATGTTAGGTTGTCGTGGTTTCCTGAAAGTATCAGTGTGCTGTGTTAGTGGGATAACTTCCTGACTCCTTGCAGTTGATTAACTCTTTCTCTCTCTCTTTCACTAGCTCTCCTGTCTCGTGTCAACACTCATTGCCTCCCCATCAGAAGTACGCCATCGTGTGTGAGAGAGTGTACATCAGTGTGTGTGTGTCAGTGTTGTAGTCATGTGACCATGTGTTATTGTGCATATCTTTTATGTGCTTATCTGTGTGGTAGTCATGTGACCATGTGTTAGTGTGCATATCTTGTATGTGTGTATCTGTGTGGTAGTCATGTGACCATGTGTTAGTGTGCATATCTTGCATTCCATTCCTTTATCTGCCCACACTTGGTTTCTTCCTCCCACACTTGGTGTCTTCCTCCAGTTGGTCCTTGCAGTAGAGGACATCACGCGGTTGAGCACGTTCACGCAGGTACGCTATTCGGACTCAGGCGTGGACCGCAACTGGAGAGGTGTTGCTGAAATCTTGCAGCAAACCCTGCAGTGGAGAAGGTGTGTTCCTCTGCAGGTAGCATCTCATTAGCCAAACCCCTTCACATTCCTCTGTATTTAGTGTCTTATTGTAGGACACGTCCTATTACATGTTTCCACCCGACACAAGTTCTGATTGCTTGTTGTTGTTTATTTTTTGTTGTTTGTTGTTTGTTTGTTTTCCCTATGAGATGTATAGTAAATGAGGTTCGTGTGATTGTACCAACTCCCTTTTGGGAAGTGGACAATTTAAATTTAAAACACACCAAGTGAAACATGGTGAACTTGATCACACACACACTCACTGTCTACTTAGCTGGCTGACTATATCAGCTTCCAGGGAACTGTGACTGCAGAGGTGTTCTGTAAGTCCAAGTCAGTCAGCTCTCTCTCTTCCTTATAAATTGATAATAGCTTTAATGGCTTCTTGATAATTGCCTCTTCACCCCTTCAACCTTTTCCCTCTCCTCCCTCCCATTTCCTCCCTCCCCTCTCCTCACTCCCCTCTCCTCCCTCCCCTCTCCTCCCTCCCCTCCCTTCCCTCTCCTCCTTCCCATCTCCCCCCTCCCCTCTCCTCCCTCCCCTCTCCTCCCTCCCCTCTCCTCCCTCCACTCTCCTCCCTCCTCTCTCCTCCCTCCCCTCTCCTCCCTCCCCTCTCCTCCCTCCCCTTTGCTCCCTCTCCTCCCTCCCCTCTCCTCACTCCCATCTCCTCCCTCCCCTCTCCTCCCTCCCCTCTCCTCTCTCCCCTCTCCTCCCTCCCCTCTCCTCCTTCCCATCTCCTCCATTAATGAGGGAATCCTATCAGATCCTAGGGAAGAACTTATTGAATATGCCTAAAATAGCTCGCTAGAAAGTTTTGACCATGGCTCACAACTCCCCAATAGGAGGACACTTTGGGAGAGAGAAAACCCTGCAGACTATTAGAGGGGGAATGGATTGGCAGGGGGTGGTCCGTGATGTCAATAGGATGTGGGCAGCTTGCCCTAATTTTCAAAAGGCCAAGCCAGCTAGTACCACCAAGGCAATATTGCAGCCCCTACTTGTATTTAAAGAATCATTAGCTAGGTTGGCTAAGGATATAGTGGGACCCCTCAAAAGTAAAAAGAAGGGAAATAAGTACATTCCTGTTATAATGGACTATGCTACAAAGTGGCCTGAAGCTTTTCCCCTACGAAACACCCTCACTGAGACAGTGGTAGAGGGACTTGTGGAAGTAACGGCCAGGCTGGGCGTGTCCCATCAGTTATTGACTGATAACTGGCCCAATTTCGTATCAAAGGTGATGCAAATGTTTTGCACAGTAACAGGGATCAAACAAATAAGAACTTCCCCTTAACATCCCCAGACCAACGGCATGGTAAAAAGGTTTAATGGTACCATCAAGCATTTGTTAAGGAAGCTAGTGTCCAACCCAGATGTGGAATGGGACAATTGTATACCCTATGTACTATGGGCTTATCGGGGAACTATCCATAAGTCCACGGGTTACTCCCATTTCCAACTGTTATTTGGAAAGACAATGAGGATGCCCCTAAACCAGTTAGTACGTTTCTGGAATAGGAAGGAGGGGGAGGATGCCAATAGTACATCAGAGTATGTAAAAACCTTACGGGCTAATACAGAACTAGTCCGGGACCTAACCTATGAGAAGGAAATGAGTGAGAAAGTGAAACGCAAAGGCTACTATGACCAGGAAGCTATAGTGTGTAGCTTTAAAGTGGGTAGTTTCGTCTTAGTGTTTAGATTGACACTAGTCAATAAGCTACTTTACCAGTGGCAAGGACCCTACCCGATTATAGAAGTTGTGACACCAGTGACTTACAGAGTAGATGTGTGAGAAAAGTATACCAAACCCCGTACCTACCATGTAAATTGCATGAAGAAATGGAACTTCCCTTTGGCAGCTGTTTTTCTAGCTGAGTCTGAGGAGTGGGAGGGCCTGGAAGAGGAAAGGAAAGGGAAGAGAGAAACCAGCCTGCACGGCTCTCAGCTACGTGAACTAGAAAAATTTAAAAGTAATTATTGGGATGTGTTGTGAGATTTCCCAGGGAAAACTAGTCGAGAGTATCATAGTATTCCTACAGGAAATACTTGCCCAGTGAGACTACCCATGTATAGACTGGCACAAAATGCTCAGGACACCTTAAGGGAAGAGATTAAGACCTTATTAGGCCAGGGGATTATAAGACCATCCACTAGTCCATGGGCAGCCCCCATAGTGCTCGTACCTAAAAAGGATGGCACCAGGAGAATGTGTGTTGTCTATAGGAAATTGAAATCTATCACCACTAATGTCCTTTATCCACTTCCTAACATAGAGCAACTAATTGCTAACCTCGGTAATTCCAGTTAAATAACAACGTTTGGCCTCACTAAAGGCTATCAAGTGCCTGTAAAGAAAGATCAGATTGAGAAAACCGCCTTCATTGCCCCTTATGGAAAGTATTAATATTTAACCATACCCTTCGGCTTAGTAACAGCCCCCATTACTTTTCAGAGGCTCATGTATAGAATCTTGCAAGGATTGCATGGATTTGCAGTCGCTTATTTAGATGACATACTTATCCATAGCAGTACATTGGAGAAACATTTAGAAAATTTGATCATCGTATTCGACAAATTAAGGGAGGCTGGATTGACAGTTAAATAAACCAAGTGCATATTTGGGGAAGCTACTTGTGTATACTTGGGTTATGTGGTTGGCAGCGGGACTGTCAAACCCATGCAAGGTAAAGTGTCTGCCATCAGAGAATTCGGTAGACCAAGGACAAAAAGAGAAGTGAGATCTTTCCTGGGCATGTGTGGGTGCTATCTAAAGTTTAGTAATAACTTCGCGACAGTAGCCACACCTATGTCCGACCTAATGAGAAAACATGCACCCAACAATGTTGTGTGGGGGGAGAGTTGCCAAGAAGCATTTCAACAGTTAAAAAGAGCCGTAACTGTAGCACCAGTTCTAATCATACCGGACTGGTCAAAGCCATTTATTCTACAGACTGATGCATCTCCCTACAGGTTGGGATACACTATAATTCCGTTGGATAGTCAGGGAGAAGAGCATCCCATAGCATTTGCGTAAAAGAAGTTGTTAGCAAGTTTTGACAGTTGCTTTTTTTTGCTATTTTTAAATATTTTTGGAGGGATCATATATAATGTTCATGAACCTTTAATATTCTCCTACTCCTCAATCCTGACCAACTCCGTATCCTCCCTACACACAACTCATGGGACCAGGAATATATTTCTACTGAATATGTACACAAGATTGACCCCCACCACCCACTCCAAACACTCCAAAATCCCCACACTAATTGCATGTTGTCCCAGGTACATCCACTTTTTACACATGGACATTGAGAACTAGTTAATTGGTAACTCCCCTCATCCCCTACTCACACGCATGGGCTGTGGGATCTTTCCCCACCCTCTCCTAAACATGGGCACATGGGTCACCCACAACCTCCTTAGATTGGGATCCTAGTATCTCTCACAACCTCACACAACCTCTCCTATACATATGGGCTCTGAAATCTTTTTCCCCCCCACTCCCTCTTCAATGGGTTCTGGAATATTCCACACCCCTTGCATATATTTCTTGAATCTCCCATCCTAAAACCACACCAAATAAATATTAGCCTAAATATCATGCCTAGACTAACATACATACTAACTTAAAAGTACACTTACACACAAAAATATATAATTGATAATATTTACTTTTTTGTTAATTCTAATTCTACAAGCCCCATGCAAAAGATTACCACATTTTTCAGTGGTTCACATATGTTAATAAATGTATCATACAGCAGAAATAAAGAACTATATATATTACCAAGAAAAATTCAGTACATTGAGTCCTATTAAATATCAACTGGTTATAATTTTTCTTCATCTATGATGGCATAAGCTTCACATTACTGGTGGGATTCTGGAGTGTCAAGTGAATCTCGTCCACAACTAGGCGTACTGTTAGCCAAGAAGCTTGCAGGACCAACACAGCTCTGCATAGGATTGCATGGTATGGCTGAGCCGGTCATGAAAGGTGACAAAGCCGCAAACTGTGGGGATGTTGGGACTCCTCCAAATGTAGTGTAGGGAACATCCGGGTAGCATCCAGAATAAATACCATCTCTATTAGAGGCAGCTGCAGCAACTTGCATCGGATGCTTGGTTTTTAGGTACTTCCTTCGACCCTTGCTCTGCTGAATGGCACAGCCTGTCTCATCTTGTTTTCTATATAAAGCGCATCTATTCTGAAACCAAACCTTAAAAGTAAGATTATAAATGCAAATATATAATATTTTTCAAATACGATACCATATATAATGTTCGTGATTAGCTATACGAGGACGAACAATATTGATAATACTCTATAAAATAAAAATTATTCTCTATGACTTATCTTGACATATTGCAGTGGAGTAACTTAAATGGTCATTGATTACAATCATTGACATGTGTAAATTCACCCTTGGGTGCAGCTAAACCATCTGAACTCATGGATGAGATATTGGCTGAACTATATATAACTTCATAGTAATAAGGCATGCTTTTATAGTAACATGGACCAAAATTTAGCAGTAGAAATTTTAATCATGTATCTATTCAATTAATCAATTATTTCATTTTACCTACTTATTTCAAGTATGACAAAGAGATCAAATTATTAGAGATAATTTATGGTATATTACCCGAATATTGTTTTCTGGGATGTTCAGATTCTTCGAAAGAAGATAAATTGCCTGACGACCAGGGTATTGGGTTACATCAGAGGCATTCTCCAGTTCATCTAACTGGAAGTTGTTGTACACATTTCTTGTTCTTTCTTTCTTGGTTGGCTCATCCACCTCACTATGACTAGAGTGTGTACCCAAAGTAGATTCATCACTTGTGTCAGCATACAAGTTTTTGCCAGTATTAGATTTCATGGACATCTTGGTTCCTAAAAAATTGAAAGCAAAAAGTTTTAAATAATGTGTAGATGCAGCAGAGGATGTAATAATAATGTATGGTATGCTCTACTGGTCTATGTGAACTGAGATATTTATAAACGATAGGCATAACACCACTCACACTTGACATTTTTGGATGTATTTGTAAACAAGTCATTTATTTTACCTTTGGCATTCTTCAGAGAAAGTGCCCTTGTAGGTCTGCAAGAATCAGGTGGATCATAGTTACACACCTATGGAGAGAATAATTGTAAAAGCCATATATTGTGTAAAAAATCACCATAATGATACCACTTGGAGATAAGTAACTTATAGAGACTCTTATCCATGGAAATGAACACCAGAGATGTGCTGTATTTGAGTTTTGGAACCATGCCACTGATGGATACCTCCATCAATGGAAACATCATCCTGAATTGGATAAACATTGATGGCTTACAGGGAAAAATGTTATATTTCTTTTAATTAATTAATACCTGTGAAAATACATTAGATAAAATCATTATGGACTTTGATAATATAACATCAAGATGACACTTTATATTTGGAATCCACCTACAAGTTGTCCTTGCCTAAATGAATATATTTGTCACAAAATTTAGTATAACAAAATTTAAAAAAATTGAAAACAATGCTATTCCTGATAATGAATCACAAATGTCAGTCATCTGTGTTCCTGGTATTTTTCTGGGCCACATGGACAAATTGTGATGAAAGTCTGCTTGAATATTTCCTATTACACAAGTATGTGACTGAAAAAAAATAAAGTTTGGATTGGACTAGGGCATGAGCTTAGGCAAGAAATTTTCAGCTTTTTTTGTAAAGAGTTATCTTTATAAAGCACAGGATGGAGCAATAAATATTCCTTAATGCCATAGTATGTAACAAAAAAAATATGGTTTTGAAAAAAAAAAGACTGGAAAAATAAAATAAAATTGATAGCTACACTTCTAAAATGAATTATGCACGAAAATTTTCAAACTTATTGATTCCAATTACCATCGGGTCCATGAACTCGATGAACTCTAAGGCTGAGAATTGACAATCTTTCGAACTTCCACTCATTAAAACCAAAAACAACTCACAAGACAATATCAATAACTTGATATGATGAACATATGCAGCTGAAGACACATCACCATTCTGGGGAACTTGAGACATCATAATCATAAATCTTTCTCTGGGTTTGTAAGGTTTAAAATGCCAAAAAAATGGTACCTAGGCAAAACCCTTGGCTGTGGGCTCGGTCCAAATCATTGTACCACCAAAAAATAAAAAATATTTAAAAAAAAACTCTCTTCCTGACAGTCAAATACTATAGCAAGGATGTTTTCATCCAACCATTTTAGGATATTTGACCACACATCTTCCTTCAGGCATGTCAGGCCAAAAGAATCAAATAGTGTGATCTATTTTTTATACTTTTGATGATCAAATTCGCAGAATTAACTATGAATTAGAAAAGTGCTGGTCACACTTGGTCACACCTCTTCCTGAGGGTATATCAAATCCCAGGCACATTATAGGGTAAGTCTACTAGTAAATAATAGCAAGATTAATGTGGACAAAATTATATTAAATCTGTAAGATAACTAGAAGCTCTGTAAGGATGGAATCCCATAATATATGTCATCTGTTTCTTCTCCTGCTGGTTAAGAGATTAGTTTACTTAATTTAAGATATTTTTTACATAAAGTTCACTAAAAACTTATTTACTTATTTTTTTTACATCAATTATGTAGTAGTTATTGTAATAGAATTGAGCGAGTGGATAAAGTTGCAAAATAGTGTATATGCACAGGTGGAAACATAACATGTTTTCATAAATGATTATTTTTCAAAATTTATTTGTATTTATTTAACAAGAGTGGTCCGCACTAAGAACTGTTGCAGATAATTACAATACTATTTATTTAAAGTAGTATTTTATACAAAGCAAAATAATTATTCAGAAAATTTAAGATGAGGTTAAAGTTTTGGTAACACTTAAAATTTTAGGTTTCTATTCAGTAAAAGTACATAATTGTAACCATGGGGTTCCATATTATTTTTTTTTAAATTTTGATCTACTGATTTCGGTCATTCCAACAGTCCAAAAAAAAGAGAGTTGATCACACGTTGTAACTCTTAACCGCTACAAATGGCAAGAATATTTTCACACCCAAACATCTATATCATCATGAAACCAAACCTTCGGTTGACTCACCAATCAGGGCCAAACCCATGCTCTTGCTGACGCCAGAAACCCTCCCAGCTAGCAGGTCTTCCACTGTGGGACGCCTACTTTCCATACAGCAATCCTTACTTCCCAAACAGCTCGGAACCTAGCTGTTGACCATAATGCTGACCGTGATGGCACGAGGTACTAAATACAATGGCCACACTGAGCGAGCATGCGCTGTAAATTTTTTTTTTTCTGGGATGTTTCTAGTAGAGTACATTAAAAAGTGGATATGGAGTATTGAATAAGAACGACCCTTTACCTTCTCACCCTTAAGAATAAATAATAGCTCAACGCTTAACCGCATTAACTTGGTTTCTTCCCCAATATATCTTATTTAGTTCAAAAGAAAAGAAAAAGGCAATGTTAGCTATTGGGTGGTTAATTTTTTTTTTATTATCAATTAGTCAGGAGTTAGGCATCATCAAATTAAGATATAAGGGTATCTTATTAAGAATCAGCCAAGACATTGTCATCATATTCTTCTAATCATTTTGATCCTTACAATTTGAAGCACTAATGCTTTAAATATATCCCTGGCATGCCCTAGTAGCTATATTTATGTTTGACATTAGTTAAAAAAAAAAAAAAAAAATTATTTCCTCTTTAAATTGATATTTACCTGTGACTCTATATTTATATATATACCTATATACACACCACATTAATGCTCAAATAGACAGATATATAAACACAATTATGCAACACATATACACACATATATACATGTGTATACACATATATATATTAAATACATATACAAACATTGGTAAAAAAAAAATTGGAAACACTGGTGAAAAAAAGTAAAATTAAATTTTCCATACCAAAATTGCCTGAATACGAAACGGGAATGACATGGTAGTACTATTTAATGAAGGAGATATTTAGTGTAACAGTAACAGGTACAAAAACTGTATGGCATTTCCAGAACTCTCATTAACACAACTTACTCTCATTGACACAACTTACTCAACATAAAACATACGAAATAACAAAATATGACCTTTGATAATTGTTTCAGGCAGGATAAATGTAGAATTGGTGGTCGCTGACTTTATTATAAAAAATAGATGTTCGAACCAATTACTCAATTCATGAAGTTCTTAACAATGTGAGATACTTGTTGAACACCAAGATTTTTCACTTTTCTTTGGTCTGAAGGAAAAATGAGTGCTATAACTGACGTCTACCCAGAGTGCCAAGTGTATCTCTGTGATTTTTATAAAGAGCAGTGCTGGAAACGCTGAGGAAAGAGAGAAAGCATGGCCTATTTTCATCATATGCTATAGTGTTCCTTGTTCTGTTTGGATGCTGTACTTGATCTCCTTGGCATATTGAGACTTTTTGATAATTGGGAATAGATGAGTTGTAGATATCAGCCATTATGCAAAGAATCTGCAAGTCCGAGTGTGGTTAGAATCAAAGTGATTTTTTGTTCCTCAGGCAGAGTACATCTTTTAGAAATTATATCATAACATATGGATGTGTATATGGTTATGAATTATATTTAGTCTTCTAATGTTGAATTAATTTTGTGTACATATCCCTGATCGTATAATTGTGACACTGCTAAAACGAGTATATTCACATATATATTTAATTATGACACTTACTGGTGTTATGCTTATCAATGGCAACTTTTTAAGAAACCTTGCGTAAATCAAAGAATACTTTCTTCTTCAATATTCACCTATCACATTTCTTCTACATTTTTCCTCCTTTTATCATTTTCTTTCTATTTTTTTTGGAACTTCACCTTTTTCCTTACTATTTTAAACTTCTATTTTTTCCTTGTATCATTTATCATTTAATCTTCTTTTTTTTTCATTACAATGATTTCAAAGTGAAAATTGGTTGGAATACTTACTCTGTCCATGCACAGTCCACTAAGTGTGGTGGATGGTGGGGGTGTGTAATATGAAGGAAAAACCTCTCAACTTCATTACAAAGAAGCTTCTAATCAGGGTATATATATATTTCTATTATGTCAAATTTTCCTGACTGAATATGCAATCACTAAATACTACTCTACACTCCTTAGAAAGTGTACCCATTGGGATGGGAAATTTTAATCTTCCACTAATAACACATATATTCTACCAATTACTGAATCATGAAGTTCTTAACAATGTGAGATACTGGTGGTACACCAAGATTTTTCACTTTTCTTTGGTCTGAAGGAAAAATGAGTGCTATAACCGACGTCTACCCAGAGTGCCAAGTGTATCTCTGTGATTTTTATAAAGAGCAATGCTGGAAACTATGAGGAAAAGAGAGAAAGCATGGCCTATTTTCATTAGATGCTATAGTGTTCCTTGTTCTGCTTGGATGCTGTACTTGAGCACCTTGGCATATTGAGACGTGTTGATAATTGGGATGTCACTATCAGTAGCAAATAAACGAGTTGTAGAAATCAGCCATTATGCAAAGAATCTGCAAGTCCGAGTGTGGTTAGAATTCAAGTGATTTTTTGTTCCTCAGGCAGAGTACATCTTTTAGAAATTATATTATAACGTATGGCTGCATATATGGTTATGAATTATATTTCAATTTCTAATGTTGAATTCATTTTGTGTATATATCCCTGAACGTATAATTGTGACACTGCTAAAACGAGGATATTCACATATATATTTAATTATGACACTTACTGGTGTTATGCTTATCAATGGATCGGTATATATTTCTATTCTGTCAAATTTTCCTGACGAATATGCAATCACTAAGTACTACTCACGCTCTGTAGAAAGTGTACTCTTTGGGATGGGAAATTTTAATCTTCCACTAATAACACATATATTCTAGCAGAGATTGCCCAGGTAGTGCCTACCATGTGCAAGAAATGAAATAGTTTATTGGTACATTAGGTTATGATAGATCAGACTACAATGAACCCAATTTAGCAACTCCCATTGCAGCTGTAGAGTAAAGGTAGAAGGAATGAAGCCTTTGTGGTCCACACTTTAATACAGTTGGTAAGGCAATTAAAAAAAAAAGGAAAATAAATATCTTGTGGAAAGTCTACAAATCAAAATTTTAATATTTTAAAACTATCACCCATAGACAGAATGGTGAAAGAAGATATATCTTACAGCAAGACATGTTTCTTCCCCTTTAGAAATGTCGTCTAATCAGATGTCTTCCAGTGAGTCATGTCAACCCATAAGACATGGTCTCCGATAAAACACATCCTCCAGTAAGACAAGCCTTCCAATGATAAAAACTATTATATGACATGTCTTCCTTTAAGACATCTTCTTGCATTAGATATGCCTTCCTCTAAGATACATTTGTGACAACAGCACACCAAGTATGGGCCTAGTTAATAATGCAGTGATTGCATGCTAGTATAAATATTGATATATTTAGAGATGGAGGTAAACATCTATTTAATGTGCTTTAAAAACTTGATGTGACATAAAATTGATCAATATGCAGACTCGATTCATTAAGATTATCTAGTTGCTAATTCAAATTGATCTTCAATCACTTACTATTTTCTGAATTTTTATGTGCGAGTGAGTTAGTCTGTGACAATGTAATTGTGCATGTGCGTGATATGTATGTTTGTGTGGGAGTGTGTACATGTGTAGTGACTATGAAGCTTCAAGCATGAACATGGAAATTACACTAATTGCATGCCCTATACAGACAGAGAAACCTACACAGACATGACACACGCACTTTTTGTATATGGTTAATGTCATCATGCTTTCCTTGCATCTTCCAGTTGACTCTCCTCCCAAGACAACTGACTGAGTCCAAACTATGTTCTTTCCCATTATCACCTTCCATAACCAATCGTGTAATATTGATATGGTTAAAAGGCACCCCACTCATCCATGCGGTGATCAACTGAACCAAACAAAGATCACATGTCAGTAAGTAAGGTTCCTAAATTAGTGCGTTATTTGTCCAACCGAATAATTTCCTAGGAAGATATCATATTACAAGGTTATATGATATTATCTGCACCACATTCTAATGCCGCACACACATAAACACAAATGCACCAAAATGCACAAACAAATCAACAAACACAGAAATAATAAACACAAAAGCACCAACACATTCACTTCAACATGCAAGCAATAAAATGCCAGCACCAACATATGAACTAACAAAATCATGCATGCACCAATAATCATGCACAACACAACATGCACACAACAATAAGCATTCACCAACAATCCCAAACCAACACGCAGGCACCCTCTGAAAAATGAAAATGTAACCACACTAGTGCTCTAACACAAACACATAACATGCATGCATACACTAACAAGCTTGCACATACAAGAAACGTGCATGCCAACACTAACCCACTAACCCACCAATACCCATGTTTTCTCCAACATTTCATAACAACATGCATGCAATAACATACATGTACAAACACATGCTCACATGCCAAAACACATGAATTAACACCCATTCACGCACGTCCCATCATAACTGACACCAACGTACACACAAATCAGAATGCAAGGAATAATACACACACAAAACTACAGACACAAAGGTCATACCAACACTCCAGCAACAACAAACAAGCTTCA
This sequence comes from Lycopodina hypogea, assembly GCA_963969325.1. Taxonomy (NCBI): domain Eukaryota; kingdom Metazoa; phylum Porifera; class Demospongiae; order Poecilosclerida; family Cladorhizidae; genus Lycopodina; species Lycopodina hypogea. The sequence continues at coordinate 106,861 of CAXAKH010000001.1, read as the reverse complement.
ACAAGAAGGAATGCACTAAAACACACGCACTAACACAAAAGCACCAAAATTCATGCATATACTAACTGGGATGTATAAGCATTCACATAATTGTCATTACACATGTAGTATCACATACGCACGCACCAACAGGAATATTTGTAACAGCATACGTGTGGTAAATGACACTAACATATATTAAAATGTATTCAAAGACACACATACACACACCGGACAGCAAGTATGCACAAACAACTATGCATATACAATACACATGCACTCATAAACATGCAAAAACTCGCTCACATACATGCACAAGGTAGTAATTATGCATTAACATCTATGCAACAACAGACAGGAAAAACCAGCACAACCCAACACATGGGCCCTGTTATCTCCCAACCCTCTATATATGGCCCTGAATTAACTAGTCCCCATCTAGATATGGTCCTAGAATTTCCCACCCCTATATTGTGAGAAGTGAGGACTATAGCAAACGGCCAATGCTCTGGATATGTGAGTACTGCCTCAAGTGTATTTGGCTCAAGCGCACCTATCTGAAGCACATCACCCTCTCTCAGCATCGCCAATCACCCGGGATAGAAATTTACAGGTAAGGGACAAACTGTGTGTTTTAAGTGGATGGAATCGACCACAAGCTCTACTGTCAAAATTTGTGTCTTTGGTCGAAGTTGTTTCTCGAGCATAATTTACTCATCAATGGAAATTTTGATTACCCACCATTCGAAACTATCTTAATTATTTTGATTAATACTTCATACAGATGTTTCTATTTGGCCACTTCTAATCTTTTATATTTCACTTTCTTATATGTTACTTGTATTGTTTCAATAAAATTTTTTGTCAATTCTTTGTACCTGTGCCTCATATGGATGTGTTGTTACGCAGAAATGTTGTTTGTTATTAGTTCTAACAATTTTATTTACTTATCTCCATAGCAATTTATATTTTGAAGCAGCCCTTTCTAAACCATCCTAAGTAATTTGATTAATATTTCTTGCAGATGTTTCTATTTGGGACTACTGGTAGTTGTGCAGATTTACTGTCAGTATGTCAGTAGCTAAATTATTATCTTTATTTTTGTAAACAATTGAAAAAAATGTCTTGTGTATTTGTGTGAATGTTATTTCACTTCTGACAGCTTGCAGAGAAGAAGATCTGTGTTCAAATGAAGTGGGATGTTAATGCACTTACCTTAGCAGACATCACTTGTGGATATTCCTTGAGACTCCTCCTGATCCTGACTGTCTTTGAGCAAGAAAAACTGGTGCAACACTCTTTGATGTTGGCCAACGTATACCTTCCCAGTAAGTTAAGAGAGCAATATAGATAGATTATGTCAATTTCTCCTTTGACTCTCTCAATTTTTCATTTCACCAGTCCTTTCAATCTTATGAATTTTCTAGCTCTCTATTCTTCAGTTCAGCTCTCTTTCGCCCTTACATCCAGCATCATCTGTAAATTATGCATGCCTCATGGATACAGATTAAGGTTTCATGTCCACCAGAAGTACCCCTCCATCACTTATCGCCTGTGACTGCTTGGCAGAACTTTGCAGCAACTGCAGTCAGCCAAATATCTGGTCTGTGTGGAAATCATGGAATATGAGACTGAAATTCATAATGTGAATCTATTTTGAGTGTGTGTAAATGTCTGTGTTGCGTATGTGTGTTGACATGTATGCGTTCGTATATGTGTCAAAAGAATTGAGAATCTTACTGATGAACATTTTTTTTCCAGTAAATTTGTTCCTCTCACAAAGAAATGCTTTGATAATATCTTCCTAATTTAGAGTTGGGTACAAAAATTTCTTGTTTCTTGGAGGCATGTGTAACCAAATAATGTTATTTGTAGTTTCTAATTAGTAGGGGCTAGCATGTTTATTTCACCTAAAATCTGTATGCCTACTAATGGCTTCAGTAAGCAACAGTACCATAACAATTTTATTGGCATTGATGACTGGAAAAGCTATTTTTGGGAACTGCAAATGCCTGGCAGATTTTGTGACATAATCGAGCAAGTCATTATTCCTAGAACATTATTTATTTAATTCCTATCATGTTGTGACCTGCCACATGATGACATTACCATCCCCACATTGTCATTATGTCTGTGTGTCTGTGTTTGTGTGAACAAATAACATGAATATGATGAGATTTTGTGTGTAATAATCTTACTTTTGATGTTACAGGAGCAGCTAATGATTTTCCAAGAGTGTATTAGAGAAGTGATGATACAGAGAATGTTGAGAGAACAACCAGATGTTGAAACAATGTCTGTGACTACTGCAGACTTTCTGAAAGATGGTGACGAAACTCAAGACTGTAGTGATGATTCACTAGCTGTGGCCAAGTAGCGAGTAATGACATCCAGTTAATATATTTAAGTATATCCCCCATCCCCCAGGTATTAACCTCTTTTTGTGCTACCAACCTCCACCCCAGCTGTAAATGAAAGGGCTGAGTGTCTCCAACACTAACACCACATTTTGTAATGCTAATTGTTCTTTGCAGTTATTTCTATGACTTTAATTCTCCTTCATTTTATAAAGGTGCTCCCCCATTATAAAAGAGAGAACTGAACATCTGCTGGTTGTTTATTTAAAGAACCAAAAGTTTTATTTCTGTTTCATCAATTTTGTTTGAATTTATTTATTACTCCAAGTGACTCTGCCTGTGACAAGACATGGAACAAGTAAAGGACATCAAGAAATTAATAATATAAAAGAGAATAAAGAAATGAAAAAGAAAGATGATAATAACAAAGTTAATTAAGACAACTAATTGAGATAATGTGTGTTATGTGTTTCCGTTGAAGGAAATTAATTATAAGAACAAAGAAAACGAAGTGATTACAATAAACTCATTTAATGAACAAACAGCCGGCCAGGCAGGGCGCAGGAGCAGGGCCCCCAAATGGTCTGACTATAAAAGACACAACTAAACTGTTATGAGAGAGAAAAATGTCCATGTGGTAACTGAAAGTGTGATATTGTATATTGAATATTGGAAAGATCACTGTTGCTGTACAGAGAGTCTCTGACCAGTATTTAATGCTATCTATTTTGAAGCAAGACAGGATTTGTGAACCTACTGTTGGCTACACATAACAACAGTTGGTAGCCTTAGTTAGTACTCTAACAACTGGTGATTAACTAGTGAGTGGGGCAGCTATCCTAGCTTGCAGAAAATATTAGCTGAAGCTAGGGTAGCAGCTCACATTGGTGGCAGCAGAGGGATAGCTAGGTAAATATTTTATTAAGAACTAGAAATTATCTACTATCAACTTCTGAAAAGAATCATGTCTGTGCCAGGAGAAGACAGGCGCACTCGAAGTCAAACATCAGGTGGAGCTGGAATGAGAAACTCTACAGCCTTCTCTACCCCTGCCAACTTTCCTACATACACCATATGAAGGGATACCTAGCCTACAGGAGCTTGAACATCGTTGGGCAGAGAGAGATGAGAGAAGGGCAGAGAAGGAAAGGCAAATCAGACAAGAGGTATGGGAACAAAGAGAGGAAGAGCGTCAAGCTAACAGAGAACTACTGCTAGAGATCATCAGAGGTCTACTACCAGACGGACGGGCCCAAGCACCTGCAGCCCCATGGCTCACAGTGCAGAAATTCAATGAGGCTACAGATGACATAACCGCTTACTTAGATACTTTCGAAGCAGTGGCTGCTGCCAAAAGATGGAACCAAGATCTTTGGGCTCCATACCTACGTTGGTCACTAGCCGGAGCCGGACTTCTGGCAATTTCATCACTCCCTGCAGTTCAACAGAATAATTATAGATCGGTGAAGTTAGTTCTACTAGCAGCCTACCAATTATCCGTGGAGACCAGGCGAAGAAGGGTGTGGGAATTTTGCTTCAAAGTAGCAAACAAAGACTTGTGACTAAGGGACTTTCACAAGAACTTTTGCCGATGGTTGAACACCAGTTGAACCATAGATCGAGAGATGGTTGTGAAGGAACTTGCCATAGCCAAACTCCCTAATTGGCTGGAGTCCCAAATCCGGAATTTGAACTGCCAGTCCTTTGAGGAACAATCCGAAGCCATTGTTTGATATCTGGGCAAATCGAGGATGAGGAGAGATAAGGACTACTCAAGGAAGGAAGACAGGAAGGAATTCAAGAAGGAAGAACCACGGTTCTGAAAGGAGCAAGCACCCCAAACTTGGAGGAGAGAAGGGCCTCCATGTTACACCCCATCGACAGCTGTTGAATGCTTTAGATGTGGGAAGAAGGGCCATGTTAGGAGAGACAGCAGAGTCAAGATGGAAGAGGCTAAGTGTAGTACGGTGGCTCCACAAGCTCCACCAGAGTTGACGAAGACCCTAAAGATCAATGTGCATACCGTCACAGCACTGCTCGACACTGGCCGCACCAAGTTGTTGGTGCACCCGAAGTATGTGGAACAGACAGACTACCTTGGATGAAGCATCCCTTAACACACTGCTTCAAACAAAGGGAAATACTTCCCAGCTGCCAGAGTGACGATGGAGCTAGAGGGGAAGGAAATGACCTTGGCTGTGGGAGTGTCAAAATGCTTGAGCGAGGAAATGCTTATGGGCAGGGATATCCCACATTTTAAGCAGTTCATCAGGAAGGAACTTGAAAAAGAGATGAGGTTGAACACATCACATGCTACCGCTGAGACAGAAGCAGGGATGGTGGTCACTCGATCCAAGCAACGCCAACAGGATGGCCTCAAGGAGGAGGAGCAACTGGGGCTGGAGGAAGACGGAGCTGTCTTGAGGATATTGAAGTCGGGGGGACACTACTGAGGCATGCGGGGAAGACTGGATGGAGGAGCTGAGTTCAGATGGGTTCGAGAAGGATATCCAACCCGATGAGTGTTCGGTTGAGGTACCTGGAGAAGACCAGACACAGGAGTTGAGCACTGAGGGGGATGGAGTATCGGAAGAAATAGCGGGAGTCACCACTGAGGTTTTCATCAAGGAGAAGCTGGGCGAAGCCCAGAGGTATGAGAGTGACCTACAGAGTATAAGGGAGAAGGCAGAGGCAGAAGGGAACCCTTATATTTGGCATGGAGGGCTATAAATGAGAGAACTCTATCAGATCCTAGAGAAGAATTTATTGATTACGCCTAAAATAGCTTGCCAGAAAGTGTTGACCATGGCCCACAACTCCCAAATTTAAGGACACTTTGGGAGAGTGAAAACCCTGCAGACTATTAGAGGGGGAATGGATTGGCTGGGGGGTGGTGCGTGACGTGAATAGGATGTGGGCAGCTTGTCCTATCTTTCAAAAGGCCAAGCCAGCTAGTACCACCAAGGCCCCATTGCAGCCCCTACCTATAATTAAAGAACCATTAGCCAGGTTGGCTATGGATATAGTGGGACCCCTGAAACGTACAAAGAAGGGAAATAAGTGCCTTCTTGTAATAATGGACTATGCTACAAAGTGGCCTGAAGCTTTTCCCTTACGAAACACCTTCATTGAGACAGTGGTAGAGCGACTAGTGGAAGTAACGGCCAGGATGGGCATGCCCCAGGAGTTATTGACCAATTACGGGTCCAATTTCGTATAAAAAATAATGCAAATATTTTGCACAGTAACAAGGATTAAACAAATAAGAACTTCCCCTTACCATCCCTAAAACAACGGGATGGTAGAAAAGTTTAATGGTAACATCAAGCATTTGTTAAGGAAGCTAGTTTCCAACCCAGATGTGGAATGGGACAATTGTATACCATATGTACTATGGGCTTATCGGGGAACTATCCATAAGTCCATGGGTTACTCCTATTACCAACTTTTATTTGGAAAGACAATAAGGATGCCCCTCAATCAGTTAGTACGTTACTGGAAAGGGATGGAGGGGGAGGATGCCCGTAGTACATCAAAATGTGTACAAACCTTACGGGCTAATATAGAACTAGTTCGGGACCTAGTCTATGAGAAGGAAAGGAGTGTGAAAGTGAAACAGAAAGGCTACTATGACCAGGAAGCTAGAGAGCATAGCTTTGAAGTGGGTAGTTTCGTCTTAGTATTTAGACCGACCCTAATGAATAAGCTGCTTAACCAGAGTCAAGGACCCTACCCGATTACAGAAGTTGTGACCCCAGTGACTTACAGAGTACCATGTAAATTGCATGAAGAAGTGGAACTCCACTTAAGCAGCTGTTTTTCTAGCTGAGTCTGAGGATTGGGAAGGCCTGGAAGAGGAAGGGAAAGGGAACAGAGAATACAGCCTGCATGGCTCTCAGCTACGTGAACTAGAAAACTAGAGAAATTTAAAAGTAACTATCGGGATGTGTTGAGAGATGTCCCAGGGAAAACTAATCTGGTGTATCATAGTATTCCTACAGGAGATACTTGCCCAGTGAGACTACCCCCGTATAGACTGGAACAAAAGGCTCAGGACACATTAAGGGAAGAGATTAAGACCTTATTAGGCCCGGGGATTATAAGACCATCGATCAACCCGTGGGCACCCCCCATTGTGCCCGTGCCTAAAAAGGATGGCACCAGGAGAATGTGTGTTGACTATAGGAAATTGAATTCTATCACCACTAACGTCCCTTATCCACATCCTAACATAGAGCAACTAATTGCTAACGTCGGCAATTCCAGTTATATAACAACGTTTGACCTCACTAAAGGCTATCAAGTGCCTGTAAAGAAAGATCAGATTGAGAAAACCGCCTTCATTACCCCTTATGGAAAGTATTAATATTTGACCATACCCTTCTTCTTAGAAACAGCCCCCTCTACTTTTCAGAGGCTCATGGATAGAATCTTGCAAGGTTTGCATGGATTTGCAGTCGCTTATTTAAATGACATACTTACCCATAGCAGTACGTGGGAGGAACATTTAGAAAATTTTCCTTCGTATTCGAAAAATTAAGGGAGGCTGGATTGACAGTTAAAGAAACCAAGTGCGCATTTGGGGAAGCTACTGGTATATACTTAGGTTATGTGGTTGGCAGTGGGACTATCAAACCCATGCAAGGTAAAGTGTCTGCCATAAGAGAATTCGGTAGACCAAAGACAAAAAGAGAAGTGAGATCTTTCCTGGGCATGTGTGGGTACTATCGAAAGTTTATTAATAACTTCTTGACAGGTACAGAACTAGTTACTTGGTAACTCCCCTCATCCCCTACTCCCACGCAATGGCTGTGGGATCTCTCCCCACCCTCTCCTAAACATGGGCTCATGGTTCACCCACAACCTCCCTAGATTGGGATCCTTGTATCTCTCACAACCTCACACAACCTCTCCTATACTTATGGGCTCTGAAATCTCTTTTCACCCCCACTCCCTCTTCAATGGGTTCTTGAATCTTTCACACCCTTTGCATATATTTCTTGAATCTCCCATCCTAAAACCACACCAAATAAATATTAGCCTAAATATCATGCCTAGACTAACATACATACTAACTTAAAAGTACACTTACACACAAAAATATATAATTGATAATATTTACTTTTTTTTTTAATTCTAATTCTACAAGCCCCATGCAGAAGATTACCACATTTTTCAGTGGTTCACATATGTGAATAAATGTATCATATAGCAGAAATAAAGAACTATATATATTACCAAGAAACTTTCAGTACAATGAGTCCTACTAAATATCAACTGTTTATAATTTTTCTTCATCTTTGAAAGCATCAGCTTCACATTACTGGTGGGATTCTGGAGTGTCAAGTGAATCTCGTCCACAACTAGGTGTACTGTTAGCAAAGAAGCTTGCAGGACCAACACAGCTCTGCATAGGATTTCATGGTATGGTTGAAACGGTCATGTAAGGTGACAAAGCCGCAAACTGTGGGAATGTTGGGACTTCTCCAAATGTAGTGTAGGGAACACCCGGGTAGCATTCAGGGTAAATACCATCTCTATTAGAGGCAGCTGCAGCAACTTGCATCTGATGCTTGGTTTTTAGGTACTTCCTTCGACCCTTGCTCTGCTGAATGGCACAACCTGTCTCAGCTTGTTTTCTATATAAAGCACATTTATTCTGGAACCAAACCTTAAAATGAAGATTATAAATGCAAATATATAATATTCTTCATATACAACACCATATATAATAATAGTGATTAACTATACGAGGACAAACAATATTGATAATGCTCTATATAATAAAAAATATTCTCTATGACCTATCTGGACGTATTGCAGTGGAGTAACTTAAATGGTCATTGACTACAATCATTTACATGTGTAAATTCACCCTTGGGTGCAGATAAACCATCTGAACTCATGGATGAGATATTGGCTGAACTATATATCACTTCATAGTATTAAGGCATGCTTTTATAGTAACATGGACCAAAATTTAGCAGTAGAAATTTTAATCATGTATATATTCAATTAATCAATTATTTCATTTTACCTACTTATTTCAGGAATGACAAAGAGATAAAATTATTGGAGATAATTTATGTTATATTACTTGAATATTCTTTTCTGGGATGTTTAGATATTTAAAAGAAAATAAAGTGCATAACGATCAGGATATTGGCTAACAACAAAGGCATTCTCTAGTTCATCTAACTGGAAGTTGTTTAACATATTCCTTGTTCTTTTTTTTCTTGTTTGACTCATCCACCTCACTCTGTCTAAAATGTGTATCCGAAAGAGATTCATCACTGGTGTCATCATACATGTTTTTTTTACCAGTATTATATTTCATGGACATCTTGGTTCCTAAAAAATTGAAAGCAAAAAGTTTTAAATAATGTGTAGATGCAGCAGAGGATGTAATAATGTATGGTATGCTCTACTGGTCTATGCTAACTGAGATATTTATAAAGGATTGACATAACACCACACACACTTGACATTTTTGGATGTATTTGAAAATAATCATTCATTTTACCTTTGGCATTCTTCAGAGAAAGTGCCCTTGTAGGTCTGCAAGAATCAGGAGGATCATAGCTACAAGAGGGTCCCTGGCTTTCATATACCAATGACTGATTGATATTGGTTGGTTTCTCTGGAGCAATGCCATCTGCACAATAATAAATTGATATACATGCTAAAGCACCCATTTTAGCATGGGTCAGCAGCATTAATAATTTTGAGATACTATGTACAACACATTGATACACCATGATGCCCACCCCCCCCCCTCCCACTAATTTTGGCATGTTAATTGTAAAATTTCTAAGCAAACCCAGTGAGCTTTTTATACTTCTCTTTTTCTTTTCCTTTTTTAAAGCTAGTTGCCCCCAGGGGGGGTGGGGGAATTGGATAACTACTGAATTTGGGTTAAAAAACTTAAGAAAAGAAGGTAGGCATATCTGTAGAAATAGAAAAATGTCAAAGAAATCTTAATAATTTCAGCAGAAATTATTGTAACTATTGTTATTCTACTAGCTTGCTTTAAGTGCATGAAAATGGCATACCTTGGCACTCCCTCTGACTATGCACTTGTTTAGAGGAACCCAAGGAAGAAGGAACAAATTTCTTGGACTCTTTTTCCATGATTAGTTTGACTTTCTCACATCTGGGTACCCAGCTTTTCCTGGAAAAAAAGGATGAATTTACTGCATTTACTGGAATAACTAAAAAATCTTTGCCACAAAAAAAGTAAACAAATAAAAAAAATTTCATACTTCCAAACAAATTTTAAAATTTTTCTGTCAACACATATACAAATCTGAAACAATAAATTCAAAATGTGAACTAAAAAGAGTCCCTAAAGACAATATATCATGTTAAGAAGATTAAAACCCTTAAAAAAAACTTCATTTAGTTATCTTGGGGAACCCCAAATGAACACTGAATGTCCTGCTCACACACCTATGGAGCAATGAATTGTACAAACCGAATAACGTGTACAAAATTACCACATAAGATTTTTTTTTCAATTGTTTATGCAAATGTTTATAATACTGCATAAGTACAATTAAACTCAATGAAGAACATAGAGCAAACAAATGAACATAAGTCTTTTATAAATGTGTTTGTTGTTTTTTTTTTCGATTTTTTTTGGCAGTTGCATTTTTATTTGCAAATGTGAACTTTTTTATGAGGGATCATATATAATGTTCATGATTGTATTTCCATTAGTATTGACTGATAATTTAAAATGCATAATAAACCTAATCAGAATTGGTTGCCTTTGAACAACATTGACTCACCATTCAGAGAGTTTGACCCATAAGATGCATTCTGGGAGAAGTGTGGTGATATTGCAGGCCATTGTGTCATCATAGCACTTTCAACCCTGCAATGATGAGATTATATTGAAACAAATTGCAACTATAACAAAAATATTTATGAGTACAATCAATCAATAGACAGTGCAGACCTGAGGTAAATATAAAGCTAATTCCCCACCCCAACCCCACCCCCAAGGTAATAAAGTACCCAATAGATATTCCTTAGAATGTATATCAAAGTAATATTCACTAGTAATATGGCATATATCATATATATATCCCTTACCCCGATTCTTCAGAACTTAAGGTTATGGTTATTTATTGTTGACTTAGAGAAATTTGGCATAATTAAAAATTTGAAATTTTTCCTTCTAAATAATATATACAGGTTAAGCTCTCTCTCTAAGTCTGTCATAACCGTAACCTTAAGTTCTAAACCAAAAAAAAAATAAAAATTAATTTCTAAATTTTCAAGAATTATTTCTTGCCGATTTATGCTGGAAATTTGCAAGACACATCTATTTAATTAAGTAGTAAATTTGAACTTTTAAATGGATATCTCATATGAAAATACACCAAATCGCTTTAAGGTTTCATTTTTATCCGTTTATGTTATTTTCACATTAAAACATACATTAAAACATAAATTAAAAAAAATTGTTCAAAATTGTTCTAAAAAAAATTTTAACCCTGCATTTTTTTTAATCTAAGGGGTTTTTCTTATAGATTGTGTTTTCTTGATTATATCCAGTAATTAATTTTTTTTCTTAGTTTAAATAGGAATAATTCAAATATAACAACAATTGCATTGAAATATATCAAAGATATTTTGTAGGGCATTGATGTGATGGTTTTACATGAACACATCCACATTATACCATTACAAAATTTAATACATGCATATATGTACACTTATTTTGTTCTATATTCATTTTATGAAGAAATGCGTTATTGTTTATAAAGTATTTCTTCATATTTGATGTAATGACAGTGTATAGTGAATTTGGTATTCTCCTTGGAACAGCTTGAATGAATCTCTTTGTTGCGTATCTCCATGAGTAGTGCCCATATCTCTTCTTTGAAGGAAGATTCCCTTCATTCTGTTTCAAGAATAAGTGGACATTTTAACAATTCATTCCTTTTCCATGATAACTAATTCATCATGTATAATGTGCTTTACCTGCTGGAATAAGAGTCATTTGCCAAGTTGAAAATACAAATGGAAATTATAATGGGTTTAAGTATTGTGGAAATTGTTGAAATGTGGAAGTACTGGAGACTTTTAAGTTACAAAACAATCTCAAATATGTCTATCCAAGTAAAAATTATGGACCAGGTTCCTCCAGTAAAACCTAATAAAACTCATTTACTATTTTCTTGTAATAATTGAGTTGGCTTAAGTGAGAACATAGAATGACAATGTAACAGAAAGAAGTCCAATATGCAATAACATGTGCGTCTGTTTTTTTTTGATTATTGCAACTGCAAAATTACAACTTTATGAAGAGCCGCTCCGAGGGCCAGAGGAACTACATAGGGGGATATACTAATTTTTTCATTGAGATGTGCTTGGACAGAGTGCAGCTCAGATATAGACAGCCAACTTCAACCTGCAGAAAGTAAAATTTTACATACATTTTACTAACAGTGGCCAATTCACCAAACAAACTCTAATCTGCCCAACTCTAGTTGCACCATTGCCAACCTGAATAGGTTCCTCTTAATTGCTATTTATATGCTGGGATGGCCCTATTCAGGAAAGAAACACACAAGCACTGAGAGGCGCAAAATATTTTTTCCATGGAGCATCAATCAATTAAGCCTCTAGGTGAACGCACAATGAAAATATTTTAATCTCTATCTGAGACTGGTTTTACATGACCACACCAGAACAGGCTCCATATAAACACATTCCTTGTTAAGCCACTGCAAGGTTACTCCACACGAGGCATCAGAGCTATCAATATTCCTGTGGTTTCAATTTGATGTATGTTATTAGAAGTTCGGTTCTGAACAGGTCCCTAAATGGCGGTCGAGTGGGTGCTGAGCTGAACTCAATGACACATAGCTTAGATGTTGCTGTCTCTTCTCATTGCCAGTGAGATATGTTTTCACTCCTCTGTCTGGCACACACATATTATCTAACTACTGCGGAAATGGACTCGCTAATATTCTCAGTGTAATGGTCTTCATATTACCACTTGTCCACATCCTCATCATCTTTTAGCTCTTTTCCTGCTTTCTGAGTTTGTGCTCTAGTCTGGACTTCAATAATTACTGGTTCTGGGCATATCAGGTGTTTTCCCAGTTCCAGATAAAAGGTAGGTCTTGTCCCAGAAGTGCATCAAAACAATTTTTATGCAACTGCTAACAAATGTTAATGTTCACCTTCTTTCTTTGTTCCAGAAAGTAAACACTTCTTTTTCCTTTCCCACTCACCCTACTCACTTTATTATTCCATTTCTTATATCTTCTCCCTTTTTTTCCTTCCTTCCTTGCTTTTTTCTCCATTCATTAACACACTAAATGACTCACCCAATCTGTCCCTGTATTTAATAGAAGATATCCTGGAATAGACTCAACTATAAAAATGATTCACTGCCCCTGTGGGTGCATTAAATAAAAATAAACTTTTTTGCATATGTTTGTGAACGGTGTTTATAATTGGTGGAGTGGATGTGGCACTCCAGATGGAGCACTGAGTGACTCAGCTGTGGATGCTATTGTTGCTATTGTGTTGCTGATGTATGGCCTGCCTAGGTGCTTGTGAATATCTAGTGAGTTCCGTAGTGCAATGGGCACGATGGATTTGGCTTCTTTTTCCAGAGATGGAGATTGGAGTTATGGGGAAGAGTGTCATGGGCAGCATTTAGCACAAATTTATAACACTCATTCGGGAGAGACCTGATGGCATCTGTCCATATTTAGGTTGGATCTGTTCCAAGTGTAGTGATGGTGGTAAAAAGAAGACCCTGGATGGGAAGAGCCAGAATTTCTGACTTGCATCTACTGGCATCACTATAAGCAACTATGTTCTTCACTGCTTTAAGAGTGATTTTCTACTCTGAGATAGATCCTCCACCATTGTTTCTTGCACCTCTATTGATGGTTTAAAGATCTTCCTGATGGATTTTATCTCAGTTTCAAGGTTCTTTTCAGCTAGGTGTCTCACTCACTCACTCACTCACTCACTCACTCACTCACTCACTCACTCACTCACTCACTCACTCACTCACTCACTCACTCACTCACTCACTCACTCACTCACTCACTCACTCACTCACTCACTCAATCACTCACTCACTCACTCACTCACTCACTCACTCACTCACTAACTCACTTTCTGACTCACTCATTTAGGAGAGAGATCATATATTCATTGGTTGGGAGGATAGATACCCCAGACCCCAATTTTTTTATGTTTGGAAGATTTTTGGTGAAGAAGATTTCAGGTTAAGGCTTATATGTGACAGAAGATTTCAGGTTAAGGCTTATATGTGACAGAAGATTCCAGGCCTCATACATAAGGCCAATGTCTATGGTGGGAGTTTGGAACAGATCCCAGATTCGAAGTTAGGAAGGTTGGGAGTGACCCCAGGGCCCATATTTATGAGTGGATGGAAAAAGATATCAGAGCCCATAGTAGGAGGTTGGGGAGAGGGTTCATGAGGACAAAGTTAAAGGGGGGCTAGGGGGTTGAAAGATTCCATGGCCCATTTGAATGAGGAGATGGGGGGAGAGATCTCTACCTCATTATAAAGAGGAGGGTGGGTGTGGTGATGGTGGTATAAATAGGGGGAAATCCCTGCGCACTTGTGTAGAGTGGAATAATGTAGGACATTTGTGGAGAGCATGGGGAGATTCCAGAACAAAATAGTATGGTGGTGGGCAGATTCATGGGCCCATCATGTGTAGGGTGAAGGGATATTTTGTGGGAGGGGGGGGTTGGGATGGTGCGGTGAAGTTCAAGGATCTAAGTGTTGGTTGGTGGAGGGATGGGAGATTTCATGGTTTATTTATAAAGTTTGGGGTGAAAATTCCAGGCAGAAATTTCACATCTCCTCCTAACACATGGCCGCTGGAATTTCCCCAACCACTGCTATATATGGACCCTTTAATATTCCCCTACTCCTAAAACCTGACCAACTCCGTATTCCCACTACACAAAACTCATGAGACCAGCAATATTATTCTACTGAATATGTGCACAGGATTGATCCCCTCCCCCCCTCCTCCCACCACCACTCCACAATCCCCACACTAATTGCACGTTGGCCCAGGTACATCCACTTTTTACACATGGACATTGAGAACCATGTAATTTGTAACTCCCCTCATCCCCTACTCCCACGCATGGGCTCTGGGATCTCTTCCCACCCTCTCCTAAACATGGGCCCATGGGTCACCCACAACCTCCCTACATTTGGATCCTTGTATCACTCACAACCTCACAAAACCTCTCCCACACATATGTGCTCTGATATCTCTTTTCACCCCCACTCCTACATGAATGGGTTCTGGAATCTTCCACACCCCATGCATATATTTCTTGAATCTCCCATCCTTAAACCACGGCACAAAAAATTAGCCTAAATATCATTCCTAGACAAACATACATACTAACTTAAAAGTATACTTACAAAAAATATATATATAATTGATAATATTTACTTTTTTGTTAATTCTAATTCTACAAGCCCCATGCACTAGATTACCACATTTTTCAGTGCTTCACATATTTTAATAAATGTATCATACAGCAGAAATAAAGAACTATATATATTACTAAGAAACTTTCAGTACAATGAGTTCTACTAACTAGCAACTGGTTATAATTTTTTTCATCTTTAAAGGCATCAGCTTCACTTTACTGGTGGGATTCTGGAGTATCAAGTGAATCTCATCCACAACTAGGCATACGGTTAGCAAAGAAGCTTGCAGGATCAAAACAGCTCTGCATAGGATTGCATGGTATTGCTGAGCCGGTCATGTAAGGCAACATAGCCGGAAACTGTGGGGATGTTGGGACTCCTCCAAATGCAGTGTTGGGAACACCCGGGTAGCATCCAGGGGAAATACAACCTCTAGTAGAGGCAGCTGCAGCAACTTGCATCTGATGCTTGGTTTTTAGGTACTTCTTTCGACCCTTGCTCTGCTGAATAGCATAGCCTGTCTCAGCTTCTTTTCTATATCGAGCACATCTATTCTGGAACCAAACCTTTAAAGGAAGATTATAAATGCAAATATATAATATTCTTCAAATACAACACCATAAATGTTCGTGATTAGCTATAGGAGGACAAACAATATTGATAATGCTCTATATAATAAAAAATATTCTTATATGACTAATCTGGATGTATTGCAGTAGACTAACTGAAATGGTCATTGATTACAATCATTGACATGTGTACATTCACCCTTGGGTGCAGCTAAACCATCTGAACTCATGGATAAGATATTGGCTGAACTATATATCACTTCATAGTATTAAGGTATGCTTTCATAGTAACATGGACCAAAATTTTGCAGTAGAAATTTTAATCATGTATCTATTCAATTAATCAATTATTTCATTTTACCTACTTATTTCAAGTATGAAAAAGAGATACAATTATTGGAGATAATTTATGGTATATTACCCGAATATTCTTTTCTGGGATGTTTAGATTCTTCGAAAGAAGATAAATTGCATGACGATCAGGATATTGAGTAACATCAAAGGAATTCTCCAGTTCATCTAATTGGAAGTTGCTGTAAACAATCCTTGTTTTTTTTTTTTTGGTTGGCTCGTCCATCTCACTCTGACTAAAGTGTGTACCCGAAGTAGATTCATCACTGGTGTCTTCATACATGTTTTTGCCAGTTTTAGATTTCATGGACATCTTGGTTCCTAAAAAATTGAAAGCAAAAAGGTTTTAATAATGTGTAGATGCAGCAGAGGATGTAATAATGTATGGTATGCTCTACTGGTCTATGCTAACTGAGATATTTATAAAGGATTGACATAGCACCTCACACACTTGACATTTTTGGATGTATTTGTAAACAAGTCATTTATTTTACCTTTGGCATTCTTCAAAGAAAGTGCCCTTGTAGGTCTGCAAGAATCAGGAGGATCATAGCTACAAGAGGGTCCCTGGCTTTCATATACCAATGACTGCCTGATATTGGTTGGTTTCTCTGGAGCAATGCCATCTGCACAATAATAAATTGATATACATGCTAAAGCACCCATTTTAGCATGGGTCAGCAGCATTAATATTTTTGAGATACTATATGTACAACACATTGATTCACCATGATGACCCCCCCCCCTCCCACTAATTTTGGCATGTTAATTGTAAAATTTCTAGGCACACCCAGTGAGCTTTTTTTTACTTCTTTTTTCTTTCTTTTTTTAAAGCTAGTTGCCCCAAAGGGAAAGGGGAAATTGGATAACTACTGAATTTTAGTTTCAAACTTAGGAAAAGAAGGTAGACATATCTGTAGTAATAGAAAAATGTCCAAAAAATCCTAATAACATCTGCAGAAATTATTGTAACTGTAGTTAGTCTACTAGCTTGCTTTAAATATATGAAAATGACATACCTTGGCACTCCCTCTGACGACGCACTTCTTTAGAACCCAAGGAAGAAGGAACAAGTTTCTTGGACTCTTTTTCCATTGTTAGTTTGACTCAAAAAATGGCCCTTCTAGTTATTACAGCCAGAGTGATTTTGTTCAAAGCTTTACCTGTCATAGCTGAAATATTAGTCACCTACATTCATTAGCAGATAACACACCCAGCATTGTGATAATTGGTGCTAATACGATGTTTCACATGTCTTGATTATGGTGATAACTAGTACAAGTTAGTACCAAGCTTTGACATCAAATTTTCCCTCAAAAAATCAACATCCTTATTCTAATCCACATCTTTATTCTAATCCACATCCTTATTCGATAGCTGTGAAGCACTACTAAATTTGCATGAAAATAGAACAATTAGCTACAGCTCACAGAATAAGTAGTCAATGAAAATCTAGACAGCTGATATTTTTATTTTGTTATATTTCTTCTATTTACCTTCCTGCTTACTAAGGTTACCAACTTTAGCAGTATAACCAAAGTCAACATCTGTAAACCATTTTCTAATTCTGTCTAGAAAATACATTCCTAGGAAAATACTGGCAATAAAAAAAATTAATCTAGGGATAGCAATCACCACCAAGTCACCTCAGTTGCTTCTTTTCCAAAGCCTACAGCTGTGAATCACTTTAAATCTGGCTTTAAAAGATGAGATAGTACTTTAAAAGAATAATAGTAATGAAATTTTGCTGGCCTACTTCTATTTTATTTATATCATGAAAAAATTGGAGGCATGTGCCCCTTTCTCCCCCCAACCCCCCACCCCCTTGGCTAAGCAACTGATGAATGAATAAAATGGTTTCTCAAAAAGATGGCTACTTGTGGAGGGGTATCACAAAGGAAAAATACTACTATTTTATTATTGCAATCCTCCACATGCCATTCCATAACATTCCTCATGAAACCCAGGCCAGTTTCTGGAGTCCTTCCTGTTTGAATAAAATTAAAATTATTCAGCTCTATTTTGATTCTGCAAAGCGTTGGGCATCATTTGGCAATTCAGTTTGACACTAGGTGAAGTTGTCCACATATACTATTACCAGAATTTACCTATTTATCACATCAAGTTAAGGCTGACATACACTGTAGGGTGAATCCGTAAGGTGCATCGTTGGAATAGTTACATTCTAACTTACATTCCTCCCTCAGTTTGTGTGAAGTCATTTGAAATGGCTTATACTTCCTTGAAGTTGAAGTGAAGCAGTGAAGCAGTGAAGAAATGTACTTCACAGGTCCAATTACCTTAATAAATAAATGCGGGAGTACTACATAGAAAGAAATTCTTACAATCTGGATGACAACCATTTTTCATAGCAACCACTTAACATATGTATACAATAAATGAGATGAGGCGATAGTTCTTGGCATCCACAGCAGACTTTTTTTGGTTTGAGGATTGCAATGACATTCACTCTTCTCCAGATCATGGGGTGGTGGATGGTTGACATGCAGTGAGTGAAGAACTCCCCCAGCCATGCCAACATCGGAGTCCCGCTATTGATGACAAACTCTGTTGCAATACAGTTGGGGCACTGCACTTTCTCGCTGTTCAGCCACTTTACTGCTGCAGCTATCTCATCTTTCGGGAAGGCCTCGGTGTGTGTACCATCATCAGCAGGGTTATGTGCTCTCAGATTCGCATCTCGGCGTTCATCTCCCTGCTAATCAGCCTATCTACGTTATGATGGTGACCGTTCTCAATAAGTTTAAATGCAATGGTGTTGGCACTCATTGGGCAGGACAAGGTCTTCTCTGCGCGCGCATCCGGTGAGGTGGTTGAACAGTTGGCAAGCTTGACAACTCAAGCAGCTAAAGTTGATGGATGCTGTGCTGGATTGACATGGCCTGCGTCATCACTCATCGAGGGTTTGCTTCAGAGCATCAGCTCACTCATTGGTGTCATCGCCTGTGGCAGCCCTAGTAAACTTGTCGTACATCTGCTGGCAATCATCATCCCAAATTGGTATGAGGGTCTTTCGGCAAACTCACGGGATGGTCTTTTTCATGGTGGCGAGGATGGCAGAGCACCAGGAGCTGTATGCTGTGTTGGGGTTCGAGATAGGTCTGGGGAGCTGGCTGGCTGTGGTGTTGAGTTCTGTGAAGATCGCTCAGTCTCTCTTCCTAAAGTTTCACCTCTTGACCGGTCTCATTGGAACAGACTTGATGGTGGAGGAGGTCTCGATGATGGAAGGCCGATGTTTTGATTTTGGGAAGGCGGTGAGGACACGACGGTAGGTAATCTCAAGTCCCATGTTTGTAAAAGCTAGGTCTAGGTTGGTTCTGGTTTCCCAGAGAGCTGAGCGGAAGCTGCGAGGTTGTTTGGGGTCCAGTAGCACCATCAGGTCGTGAGCGGACACCAAGTCCTCGAGAGTGGTTCTATCGGGGTTGGTAGTAGAATAACCCCAGGTGGTGCTGTGGTAGTTGAAATCGCTGGCTTAGATGCAAGGTGATGGGTGGCATGGTAGGGACTCAGTGACAAGGGGAATTCCAGGTGGCTTGTAAATGTTGGTGATGTTGACTCCCTTGACCTCTGCGACAGCCCACTCGATGTCACTGCCAGGTTGTGAGAAGGTAATCTTGTTCCACTTGGCTGAGTCAATGATGAATGTGGCAATGCCATAGCTGTCGCTGATGGTATGTGCGGTAAAGGAGTAGCCCGGGATGGTGAGCACATCTGGTCTTGTGGCATGCAATTTTTGTAGTAAGATGGTTGTTGATTCCTTCTCCATGGCCAGGTGAGATATAATCTCGAGCTTTGTCTTGGAAATTCCCTCAATGTTCAGTTGAAGTAAAACAAGCTCCCACCCTATGACAGTCGGGACAGCCTGCCCTGAAAAGGAAGCGTGTTCAGGCGGGGGTTGACTAGATGAATTAGTGACTGTGACTTTTAGGTAGTGTTTGCGTCATAAACAGCTTGAAGTATGAAGCTGGCTTTGTTGTGGTGAGTCAATTAACTACTGAGGCCATTATTGAGTTAAATTTTATGATGAAGTATAAGGTTACCATTGATATGAGAAAAGCTGGGTTAAACAAAGGCAGGGAAGACCCAATAACTATTCACCAGCCCAGTAAGTCTCCACATGTTTAGGTAGTGTTTGCCTCATAAACAGCTTGAAAATACCCTCATTATTTGAGATTGTTGTCATGGCTTATACCAATGGATTATTAACCTAAGGAGGGACATAAGTAGTACAGGAGATGCCAGGGAAAGCTTTGTGTGTTTAGTAGTCCATGCATTAGTTCATCCTCAAAATGGTAAAGTTCCTACATTATTACTGAATCCTAAAACTGAAGAAGTTTTGATCACAAATCATATACAGATCAGTACAATAGAATTGGTGAATGTTAATCTTGGGGTTGTAGTTAATAATTTTGCTGCTCCAGTCCAATCTGATCATAAACTGGATGAATGTTTGTGGCATAATGTGGAAGAGAGTGGGGCTGAGCTCAGTGAGTAGACAAAAAAGGGTACTTTGTTTTATTTAAACAATACAGTGATGCTTTTGCTCAGTCCAGTTCTGATTTTGGGAGAATTAGCAACCTTGAGCATGAAATACACACTTGTAACAGCATTGGAGTTAAGCAGGCTATTTGTAGGCTCTCTCCCCATTAGAGGCAGGAGGTGCAGAAGCTTTTGCATATTATGCTCAATGAAGGAGTAGACCAACCCTCTAAAAGCCCTTGGGCTTCACTAATCAGGCTTGTTCCGAAGAAAGACAATAGTTTCCTGTTTTGCATAGATTATTATAAGTTGTTGAGGTTACTCATAAAGATGCCTACCCATTGAACCTCTTGGGTCTTGCTTATGCAGGGAGACTACCTGGAAGGATGGCTACAATTGCCAAGGATAAAAATGACTACAAATTGAAATGAACTAAAGAAAAAGCCTACACTCGTGTTCGAGACACTATAGGATATCTGCTGGACAGACAAAAGGAACCATATAATAAACAAATTCATAGGAAATCCTTCAAGAAAAATCACCTCGTGTGACTACACTCTAAAACTACCACCTTCAGAACTCTCCCTCATCAAGGCATAGAGTGGTTGTGCACTTGAACTGGCTTAAGCCATGTCCAGAAGGAATTTGGTTGCCAAATGTCTCTAAACAAAAGAGAAAATTACCACAGAGTCCAACTCAGCAGGCACCAATCTCACAGTGATATATGATTATAATCGAATGCTGAATCCTCAGCGTTACTATCCCCATCGTAATCGGGGACACCCTGAATGATTAGGAATATTTGTACCCCATGGAACTTTAATCTGGGACAGATTTCTTGTTAGTGGGTGTCTATATGTCAGTGCATTTAATTAAATTAGTAATTGCAAATGTTAATTGGAAAATTTTAATGTATGATTGATGTTGATGCTCGTTTTCCTGAATAGAACATCAACATATAAACATTGATATGTTAATATTCATTGTGGTAAGTTGCCTGAGTAGAAAATTAATGCTGTTATTGGCTTGCCGTAATCGAATATTGTAATGTTATTATTTTTTGGTTTGAATAGTGGCACCTTTCTAGATTATTCACTTGTGATCGGATTTTGTATATAAATAGCCTTAATGATTTCTGGTAAACCTTTGCATATTCTAAAACAGATGAAATGCACTTCTACACCAAAATTCTCAAGGTTGAGCTATTCAACCGAATTAATGCTGCTTACCCCCCCCCCCCCCACCCCTCCTTCCTCATTTCTTGTCCTGGAGCCATAGCTTGAGCTGTGTGTAGGGCTGTGTCTATAGAGATTAATATTTCAGTAATTGCGCATTCTGTCTTAGTATTAGCTAACACCACTGATGACTGGTTATCATCTTATGTCCTTTTCAGATTCTATTTGATGGTATTCCTTCGGACAGGATATAAGTATCCACGACCTTGGATGGAGC
Organism: Lycopodina hypogea; assembly: GCA_963969325.1. Taxonomy (NCBI): domain Eukaryota; kingdom Metazoa; phylum Porifera; class Demospongiae; order Poecilosclerida; family Cladorhizidae; genus Lycopodina; species Lycopodina hypogea. Next base: position 85,190 of record CAXAKH010000001.1, on the reverse strand, counting down.
AGTATTTCCATTACTGGGCATGTATATAATGGCAACTGAAGAACAGGTGGGCATGAGTGTATGGGAGAGGGGTGGTGGTGGTAGGGGATGTAAGTGTATGTGTGTGTGAGATAGGGAGTGAAGTGTGTGCGTGCATGTGTGTCAGTGTGTGTATGTGTTTAATTCTCCACATGCACTTATAGATAGTGCATAAGAAAACATTGATGGCTGTTTCAGCATGTTTGTATGTTCCACTCCAAAGCATGTCTCTCGTCTATTTCTTGTGGCACTCTATGAATCTGTGCTTGATATATAATTGATCGTTATTGTGAAATGAACATTTTTAATATTTTGAGGCAATTGAATCAAATACTCACCTAAATATTGTGAGTATGTTACAAAATCATATCATAGAATACTTTTAACTCCATCCTTGCTCTCTCTCTGCTGATCAGGTGAGTGCCATGGACTTGGAGGAAGTGGAGCTACAGGGATGCAGCAATATTATTTAGGATAAAAAAAAACAAACAACTTATTCTCATATATTGCAATGTTTTGCTTTAGTCTTATTAATATCACAATCAAATTGATGATATCTGTTAATATTATAATGAACTAATTCTGTTTGATTCTGTCCACTAATTCATCCCAAAGTTCTCAATCAATCATAGAGAAGTTTTCTTTGCTGACTGTGAGCTTCCTGGGAGTGTCACTAGGGGGATAATATCTGGATCGCACCCATTTTTGGAAATTTTGTGGTTATTATAAGGGTTGCAAATTATTACTCTTCCTGCAGGGAAAAAAAAACCCACAAAATTATCATCACTTCGAATCAATAATTTTCTCTTTTTATTTGTTTAAATACATTTTTTTAAACTTCCTTTGAGAGAAAAGCAAGTATATGAGCAAAGAAACAGACTAAAAAGGTAGAAAACTTGTGTAAAAAAGAGAGAAGGAGTTTAGAAGCCAGAAGCATTTTGGAGGCTAAAGTGAAGGAGGCAAAAAGATAAGAGTTAAGGAGAGCAGAGAGATACATGAAGGATAGAAAAGAAAAGTGCTGAGATTATCAGATGATAGGTAAGCTTTACTTCAGGAGTAATTTTTTCAGGATGACATGTGTTATGATAGGATATGAGTTGAGGGAAGTCATGATTTGTTGTAGGAAATGTTTTATTGGAGGTCAGGTATTGGTGAAGTGCATGTCTTCAGGATGGCATATCTTACAACATGTGTTTTATTGAAACACATGTCTTTCTGGAGGTCATGTTTTACTTGAGGGTAGGTATAATAGGAGGGCATATATTGCTGTTGGAGATGTCTTACTGGGGTACATATTTTACAGAGGACATATCTTATTGGATGATATGTGATTTGTTGTATAGAGGGACACATCTTATTTGAGGACAGGTTTAACTGGAAGGTATGTACTATAAGAAGTCATGTATTACATGAGGGCATGTCTTACAGGTGGACTTATCTTGCAATAATTATCTTGCAGTAGTATTATATGTAATATGTGTGGACACATATTGTTAGAACACATGAAGCTAAGTAAGATATGTCTTGCTGGAAGGCATATCCTAGAAAAGGACAAGTTTTATAGGATGGCATGATATGCAGGTGGGCATGTATTACTGGAAAACATGTGTTAGTGGTTGTGATCATGTCTTTCATAATATTATGTGTTATGGAAGGACATGTGTAGTAGGTGTGCATGTCTTGCAGGTGGGCATGACTTGCATGTCTGTGCAGAGCAACCATTTAAGCTGTTGTGAGTTTAGGCAACTAGTTGTTTTATTTTTCTTTCTACCATAAGTTTTGTTTGCTCTGAGACATGCTTTCAAAGAATTTATTGTTTGTATGTTCTTCTGGTGTATGTAGGCTCATTTATGTGGTCTTCTTGGTTGAATTAAAAAAAAATTTAATACACTGTCAGTGGCTCTTTTCTCAATAAGCTCTTTTTTCAATAAGCTCTTTTGACACACTATTTTTATTTTCTTGCAAAACTATTCATCCTGTGAAATTCTTGGTAGTAATTATTTTAGTTGTACAGAAAATTAATTTAGTTTCACAGGAATAGTAGTGAGTGGAGGTTTGAGGTGGGGGGGGGGGGGGAAGGTGGTTAGGGGGAGCACAGAATTCTGTACCTCCAGCAGCTCTCCAGAAGCAGTAGTCCCTTGCGGTGGTAGGATTTCATGGAACAATTCTTCATAGTTCCTCTTTCTTTTCCTTTAAATTGCTGATATTTTTTTTTTTCTTGTTAACTTGGCAGGCCATGTTGAGATTCATTAAGGTCTCTGATGTGGTAGCTATGTGAAAGTCTGTGCATTCCTTTTGATTTAATTAAAATGGGATGAGGAAGAGCCTATTTTGGGCACCTTTCAGTCTCTACAATTGAAGGTCACTTTTTCTTAACTGAATATCACATTTGCAAATTTTCAACGGGAACCTTACAGTCATTTTGCAGATTATCATCATATACATATAAATAAATATTTAAACACCACTAGCTCTATTAGTATAAGATATATCCATAACCTCGAAGAGTCTGACTACAGCTCCATGTTTTCACTATCATTCCATATGATTAATTACATGGATATTATAAAGTTGAAACTATTTAAAAACCAGCAATTTCTTGAAGAAAGCACTCAGTGTAAGTGCACAAACCCTCATATTATTCAATTCTCTTGGTGAAATATATTCCCTAATAAGAAACTAAAAACCCGACTCTGATTCAATTTACGAACACCCCCTACCATATCCCCCTTATAAGGCATGGGAAAGAGCTAAAAGAAACAATTTGGAGAGCCAGAACACCCACCACCCATTTTACGATTATCTGATAAACCCATTTGGAGATTATGATAATCTTTTACCTTGACTTGGGAGCCAGATGTGCCAGAAGAAAATATTTCTAAGATTCAACCACCCCTTATGGCTAAGAGATCAACAAATTAATTTAAATCTATTAAATACTCTCCCCAATAAAGACTGGTAAACTCACCATTCCAGGTAACACCTACCCCATATACAAAAAAGAAAATACTTATCTAATACCTGCCGCTGCATCCAACCCATTAATTTTATAAGGGGCCATTAATTAGGAGAGCCGGAAACTAACTTTACATCCATTATTACACCCCTTTTCATAAAGGATGAGGAAGCCCATGATTTGTCTCTACCCCGGAAAGGATTGTCATACATCTTGGACGAGACTATCGAGGGGAGAAAGAAGGAGAGAAAATGAAGGCCACTGACATCCCTCACCTCCACCCGGATAAATCACCCGTAAAGCCCCTAGATGCACTTAGATAGGGATAACTAAAATAGCCCCTACTTTATAAATAGAAGATAAAATACGTCCTTATAAGGGACCCTCACATCCACCAGAGAAGGGAAAATACCAGAACCGATAATAAGAATCGACCACCCTTATATTAAACTAATACATTGCCATCGAAACCGAAGACCCGCATGACAGAAAAAAGCAATAAATAAGCCAAGTCAACCCCATAAATAAGGAGATCAAGAACCTTAGAATCAACCCTTAATTTTCTCAATACCCCTTCTAAGAACCTGTAATGGTCGTAGAAGAATTAGTCGAAGAAGACAATAATCCCAACCCATCTCCACTAATTAGACGATGTAAAAGAAATAGAAGGGGTTACCTTTTACTCTCCCCTAATAAACTTATACAAAGCAATCATCATCAGTAACCACGACCTAATCTCCATTCTGGCTAATCTTATTAGAATAACAAAAACGGGTGTCGATCACCCCAGAGATCCACCGTAGACAAACGAGGAAGAAGGAACCCTCCGATGAAAGAAAAATAGAGGCCGTCACCCCCACTGATCATCTTTGGAGACAGAAGGAAAAACACCAGGATTATCATCCTCCACCTTATCATGATTGGGAGATACCAGATATTAAATGTACTTTGGCGATAAGATTCCTCACCTATGAATAAGGTACCTTAGCCACTTTGGATATACAGAATCCTACCCCGGAAATAAGTATCTACAAGAGATTCCTCGGGGTCAAGCCAGATAACACCATTATTTTTTGATAAATAACCCCAGACTGATATTCTCATAACGTATCCCATCTTAAAGGAAAATAAGGCCCGATTCTTATCTTCAATGGAAATAAGATTTGAACTTATAAATTAATAACTTAGCACTTTATTGCTTTACCTTTCAGCCATTCAATTATAGATCCTCATTGATTATCTTTGAGAGAAAGTCATCAGTCGACCAATCAGGCCCCTACTTTATAGAGACCGACAACGTAAAAGTATCGCACATATATTGGATTAATTAGTGGCTAAATCAGGATAGGTTTTATACCATCTTTGCCAAGACCGTCTCCAAATCTATTTGATAAATCAATCCAGAAAGAAGGACTGTCCGAGGATGCCCCCATCCATAGAGAATAAATAGGCACTACGCCTTTCATCCTTTAGGTCATCTATGTCTACTGAAAATTCCCCCACTTCTAAACAAAAACACTACTACATAAACCTAGTTAAGCCTTATAAAGGGGACATTTACTTATATACTTATTACAAGCCACCCGTATTCTAAGCTCATTCTCTACCATACGCGGCGGATTATCTGGGCTATCACCTAAATCTACACCCATTTCGGCTAATTTGGCCCCTGCACCTTCTAAATTAACACCTGCACCATCTGTATTAAGCCCCTGAGACTTAGCCAACTCATATACTTGGCGCGTGGTATCACTTAAATCTTGAATAGGCTTTGACACCCTATCTGGTAATTCTTCAGGCGAAATAGTGGATAACTCATTAAAATCATTCTCACTCAATGTATTAAGACTTCTCTCATGTTCCCCTACTAATTGAGTTACTTCCCCCTCTACACCCGGTAAACAATTAACAAAACTTAAAACGTAACAAATCATATGTATATATTCAGTTCACATATATGAGGCAAGGGATTCGAACCCTCATTTACCTTACCACTGACAATAAAAAGACAACACACCTTTCACACATTAGGTCATCTATTTAGCCCGTGGTTGCCCCCGTCATCTCGGGACACCCGCCCCATTCCTCTTATATGTAGATAAAGAAGGAGGCAAATACGTTGATAACCATATTGGATAAAGATAACCACTTACTCTCACTCCAATCCCCCCTTATTCCTTCATAAATAAACCCAATAATAAAAAAAAATTTTTTAAAATACATGACGACCACCCCTACTAATTTGAGTTTATGGAAAATGAAACATCAAGGTAAAATCCAAGATATTTCTAAATCAAAAAACTAAAAAAAGTGTACCCACTAAAAAAAATTAACTGAAATAGGCCACCTTGACGATCCTAAAGGGTCAAACCCACACTCATATACCGAAACTTTATCAAAATCTGGTTGTTTTCGACCGACAAGAGAAGAGACCCCAGATAGAATCATAGAAATAATAATACTACATAATATTAGGACAGATATCCCGATACACTCTCTATTTTCCATTTAACAACACTCGAGATTAACGTGTATTGAACCCATATTAATCAGGTGACAACCGACTATTTTACCATTTAAATATAACCTTGGGCACATCAAGTGAAAAACTTATATTGTTTCAGGGGGATTATAATTTTCCACTCAACTAATAAAATTAGATAAAGAAGAAACCCCTTCAATGAAAATGGGCAGAAAAGAGTGATTGGCCCCATATATCTCAGAACATTGCCCATAAAATAACCCCTCCCTTTTTATCATAAAACTCGCTTGATTTAATCGTCCTGGTACAGCATCTATTTTGATAGATAAAGAGGTAACTGCAAAGGAATGTAACACATCTTCTCCTGTAACTAATAATCTTACTTCTGTATGGACTGGTGCTTTCATTCGATTATAGACATCTAATAGCCTTTGTTCGCCCTCATTTAAAGACGAGGTGGGAATCAGATAAGAAACAAACTCTATCGTTTCTGGACCATAATCAGAGTACTCATAAAACCAATACCATTGATGGCCTACAATTTTAATTGTTAACCATGGGGAAATGACATTGTCCATTAAATAGACTAATTTTAAAGAAGGAAAGGCTAAAAAAATTAATACGACGGCTGGAAGCAAAGTTCAGATCACTTCTATTAAGACTCCCTCAAATAAATATTTATGATAATACCCACTTATTAAGGTCAGGATTATTCTCACAAATCCAAAATAGTTAACAAAACTACAAAATACATAATTTCATCATGAGGGAAAATAATTTCCTCAATCGCTAAACAACCTGCAACATGAAAGCCTAATTCTCAAGGCTCAGGAATATCATTATCAAATACAATTAATCACATTTACATTTCTGGAGTTGACAAGACTTGGACTTGTAACCTTAGTACTGCAAAGACTATGCTCCACAATTAAGCTAAAACCCCACCCAAATCTTATCCCCTACTTCACCCAGAATCCTTATCGCCACCTCTTGGACACTTCCAGCCAATAAATTATATTAATATGATAATAAAAGATATAATCCTACTTGTTTATCCTAAGGAAAATAATTTTATTTCCAAATACTCGAGGAAAGGGGTAACAATTAGAAATTAGATAAAATAAAATATCGAACCTATTTGTCCTATCCATATATAAGGTTCTTCTACAGGTTGGCCTCCTACTCAAATTAATAGGACAAAATAACCTACGAAAAATCAAAATAGTCCCTTACTTGAAGGTCTAAATCATATCCCTTTCAATCTATTTTTCTGGAAATATGGCAAAAAAAATAAAATAAGGATACGAAAAAAAAAAGCAACTACTCCCCCTAATTTATTTGGAATAAAACGTAATATCGCATGAACAAATAAAAAATATCACTCAGGTTTTATATGAGCTGGAGTCACTAAAGGATTTGCCTGTAGAAAATTATCAACATCACCCAATAGAGAAGGAAAAACAAAGACGATGAGACACAAGAATCCCCAATATTACGGCCCCATATAGATCCTTTAAAACATAATAATAATGAAAGGAAGCCTTATCCGAGCATGATTGCTGTAAAGCTATCAAATGTATAATAGCTAAGGCCACTAAGACAAATGGAAATAAATAATGTAAACTGAAAAACCTATTTAATGAAGCCTTGGACACACTAAAACCACCTCAATCTCACCTAACAATATCTTCACCTATACAGGGAAGAGCCGATAATAAATTAGTTATTACTGTTGCGGCTCAAAAAGACATTTGCCCTCAAGGCAATACATAACCTAGAAGAGCCTCCACTATCATCAAGAAAAAAAAAATACTCCCACATTTCAAACTATCCCTTTTGTATAACTACCATAATACAGACCCCGGTCTATATGGAAATAAACACATAAAAAAAACATAGAGGCCCCATTAGCATGAAAATCCCTTAAAACAAAGCCATAATTCAGATCACGAGTAATATGTACCACAGATGTAAAAGCTAACTCTATATCTGAAAAATAGTGCATGGCTAAAAATATTCCGGTAATCATTTGAATAAGAAACCCAACCGCCAATAAAGAACCAAAATTTCATCAATAATTTAAATTCGAGGGGGCCCCGGAAGATCCATAAACCAATTATTAATTAGAACCACTACCTGATTCTCTTTCCTATAACTTTTAATCATACGACATAAATTAGAATTGAACTAATATCCGAAGATTAACAATCTCACGCTTTACCCTTAAGCTACTATCTCTTTATTAAAGCCCAAATAAAATTAAAAACGAAATCATTAAAAAAAATAAACCCATTGCTTCGGAGATGGTGAATCCCAATATAGCATAGATAAAAAGCTGTTGCTTTAAAGTAGGGTTTCTGGCATAACCTATTATTAAATTACCGAAAACCGTTCCTATGCCCGCGCCGCTACCGGCAGCCCCTATGCAGGCCGCCCCGGCTCCTATGAATTTTGCCCCTGAAACTATTTCCGCTCCCACCCGATTACGCCCCCTCCATAATTATAAATAAGAAAACTCATCTGCCTTAAGAAGATAAATAAGAAGGCCATAAATTCCATATCCAATCGCCCAGAAAAAAAATACCCCGTATGTGGCATAGTACCTCATCTCCTTATCTTCATCCGATATCCCATCACTTCATTATTAACCGCCACAAATAATCCCCATGACAGCCCCATTTCAAGCCAATAAGAAAGGGGATAACCAGAACGAAACACATAAACCCTAATTTGAAGGATTCTGATCATTTAACCTATAATTATTTTTGCCCGAATTAGATAATCTCTTGTAATTACACCCCATATCTAATACTGACTTTCGGGTGTAACCATGATACCAATAACCTCCACCTAATAAAACAAGAAAGGATTGTGGCAATCGCCCAGACATTGGAAGATGTAACTCCCTTATTTAATACCGTCCATGTCCTTATAAGCCCTTATAATCTAAGTGATTAATCCACCCAAGAGGAGACTGAAAATACCACACCCGATAAAATAGATGTTACCTAACCCCAAAAGAAAATTATCCCTTCTTATTAATACACATAACGATTAATACCTTTACATACGCTATCAGATTGATGCTCATATTGGGGAAGGCAAAGAAGAATAAAAGCAAATGCCCCAAATGAAACACCCACCACATTGGTAGATAGATAGGGGGCCTCTAATAAGAGAACTTGCCAGACAAAATAATAAGGTATTGGCAAGGAAAACCATAAAGCTATGAAGGCTAATTGTTACCTGAATGCCACCAGAAAACTACCTTATTTCACCATGCCTTATTCATCTATTTTAAAACCTATATACTGACCGATTTTCCTCCCACTTTTGACAAATTAAGAGCAATTAAAATGCCAGATGCGCCCGGGCTAGACTCATAGCGTGACTATCGGCTCTTATATGATGGATCACAGGCCCTTCCACTTGAAAAGGAGATAAAGCATAGTCAGACACAGGAAGTACAAAATACCTGCTTATTGTATCTAGATATCTTAGAAGCTACTACTTATATATTAACTACCCCATTGTATTTTATTAAAACCCCCTCCACCCACATAAGGCCCCATGTAGTTAGTTGGCTGACAAATATTAACTACATCTTTCGACTCAGCTTCCTACACGGGGGACCTGTCTTTAAAAGAAGCAGCCAGCTCCTGAAAACTAAATCAATTACTTAGTTACATGGCTTGGTAAAATCGAATAGTGGGTATTGCCACAGAATTATCCAACCCGTGTATTCTCATTACCTCGTTTACGTGATAGAGTCCATTGCAGAATAATGGCAATGATTCGAATCCCATCCTGCCCACAAATAAATAAAATACTTACCTTTTAACCTGTATCACACGATCACATATGATTATTCTGGTTCGTGCGATATTGAAATGTTCTTACTTTTAAGCTCGTGGGCCTTATTTGAAGTGAATTGATCAAGCCCAACAGATACGTTTCAATTCCTTTCCAAAATACCCCCCGTTATAAACACTATAACACTAAGGCCACAAAGCCAATCATTTTGAGAAATAAATCGACCCAGACCAAAGTTTGATGGAATAGAACCATCATTGAGGACTTTGAAGGCCCTTGGTTTACCATTAACCTAATTCCTTTCTGTTACCAAATAAAAAGACTACATAACCCATTATTATCCCTTTTAGAATCATAGACTTTACAATTCCACTTGACATTGACCCATCATCGGCTAAGGATTACCAAACCCCTATATCATAGAAATCTACTTGGCTTATCTATTTAAGAAACAAGTCTTATGATCCGGTGGAAAGCCCTTATTTAACTTATACCTCACTTCCAACCACAAAACCTGATCAATTACAGTTTCCTAAATAAACATAAATCACATCCTCACCAATACATTAAAATAAACAAAAATAATCACACCACATCAACAAAATGCCAATATCAAGCCACGGCCTCAAACCTCAAAGAATGATGTTTGGTAAATTGCCAATTTCTTAATCTAGATCAACAAACAACTAAAGAAGTACTTCCAATTAAAATGTGTACCCTGTGTGTCCCAGTGGTGATATAAAAAGTAGAACCATATACTGAATCTGATATGGTAAATGGGGCTGAATAATACTCAATTCCCTGGAAACCTGAAAAGAGACCCCCCAAAATAACGGTAAAAGCCAAGCTTTTTCTCGCTACTTGAATTTTACTGCTTATTATTCCATGATGTGCTCAAGTAACCGTGGCACCAGAACTTAATAAAAGACCCGAATTTAATAAAGGAAGAGAAAAGGGTTCTAGTGCATTAACTCCAACAGGAGGCCAGATACCTCCGATTTGAATAGTGGGGGCAAAACTACTGTGTAAAAACCCTCAAAAAAAAGATACAAATAAACAAACCTCTGATAAGATAAATAAAAGCATGCCATATTTCAAACCTTGTCTCACAATATATGGATGACATCCTTGGTAAGTTGCCTCTCAAATCACATCCAGGAATCACACCACCATTGTATCTATGATTATCACTAAACCAATTCCTAATAAGACAGTTTGACTGTAATTTAAATACATTACACCTCCCACCGTGGTAAAAAAACAACCACAAGCCCCAAGGAAAGGCCATGGGCTAGGATCTACTAAGTGATAGGGAAGATATGCTTGCTCCGCCATGAACTCAGGGCCATAGAAATCTATCTTCTATAATGGTACAAGTCTATACGTCTTGGACGAGACCAGGCACCCATACCGAATTGTAAAAATAGTCTTAATTATGTGTAAAAAAAGAGAGTTAAATTATATTTTAGTGGCAAAATCAAATAGTACCTATGGGACAGAAGCGGGATTAAAGTATTTGGTTTTAGGGGCGGTTTCTTCTGGGTTATTTTTATTCGTTGGTACTTTATTATATGGGGTATCTGGTGATACGAGCGTTCAAGTGATTAATTCAGTATTAATGGGGGATGTGGGTAAAACTTTTATGACCATCTCTTTCTTATTTAAATAATCTGCGTCCCCTTTTCATATGTGAGCCCGGGATGTGTATGAGGGCGCCCCTACCCTAACTACAGCTTTATTAGTTTTAATCCCCAAAATCGGAGTCTATACAGTTTTAGTAGAAGTGGGTTTAGTAAGGAATGTGGTACTTTTTGGTAGGGGGGATCTCCATCATTTATGGAGCAGTGGGCGCTTTAAATCAAACGAAAATCAAGCGTTTATTGGCTTACAGTGGAATAGGACATATGGGGTTTATTCTTTTAGGGGTTGGAATCAGGTCTTTTGAAAGTCTTCAGGCTAGTTTAATCTACATGATCCTCTATATGGTTATGTCTGTGTGCATGTTTTCGGTGCTTTTATCTTTACAATTAACGAAGGTGATTATAATGGATGTTAGTAATTTATCTAGATATAATTTTTTAATGCTTATACATTAGGTTTAACTGTCTTCTCTACGTCTGGGATTAAGCCTTTAGCTGGCTTTTTAGGCAAATGGTGAGTATTATTATCGGTTATGTCCAGTGGCTATTTTCTAATTTGTATGGCTGTCTTCATCGCTTGCTTCTGTAATCGCTGGTGTTTATTATGTGAGGATTGTTCAAATAATCTATTTTACAAACTCTTTTTTGGGAACTTGGCCAAAAGTTATCCATCAATTGGAGGTCCTCCCATTTCGTAAGTCCATACCTTTGGGGGCTGCGATTTTTCTCCTTATGTTTTTAATGATGCCCCCTAATTGAATGTTACAGATGGCTCATGATGCTACCATAAGTTTCTATATCTAAGTTATTCAGTCTTCTGTCTTCTTCCCACAGCAGGTATTTATCTCCTATGAATTAGTTTTAGCTGAGATTGTGGTGATAATTTTATAGGCCTCTATTTCGTCTGTGATGGGGCTTTTCTCCGGGTTCGTATTTTATGGGAGAATCGGTATGATGTGATTTTAGTTGATGGATACTGATGACTCATTATTAATCGGTTCTCTCTTATCAAAGTTTGACGATTGGGCTATTTTTCTTCTTGATTATCTGGTTGGTATTTCTCTGATGGGTTATTTCTTCTTCGATGAATATAATTTATTCTACTTGATTGAGAGACTTATTTTTCTTGACTGATTTGGCTTCCTCTTTCTGTATGAAGGATTTGGCCAAGTGGGGGATATGGTCAAAGGGTAAACACGTTTGATTTAGGATCAGGTTTTTTTAGATTCAAGTCCTATTATCCTTAAAACAGGTTCTATCTTCTAGGGAGTGATTCTTCGGTCATGGGGAGAGATGGGGGTAATCTCAAGAATGGGGGTATTTCCCCTGCTTCATGTTACCAGATATGTGGGATGGTGTTTCCCTATCTATTAGCTCTAAGAATAGGGGGCATCATGATATGGGGTATTGTCTCTTTTATTGTAATCTTTATGAGGTGGAATTGATAAGATAAGACTTTTCTATACCAATAGACATTAGTAGATAACCTGGTGGTGGTCATTATAAGGGCCTCTTATCTCTTGTCCTATCCCTATCTGATTAGTTAAATTAGAAGGCCCTTGTCATTTCAGGAGGTGATTTAGGGGGTCAGCAACTTATTTACGGGAGACGATTATCTCTGCTACCAAATTAGATTCAGGGGCAATCCTGATTTAGACAAGACGGATTCATATACTTATAAGGTTTCTGGTATTTGGACTGCAAGGCGCCTAATCTGTTTCTGATGTGATTTGGTGGTCTCCCATATTTTATCCTTAAATTAGAATCCAATAATGGTTATGATTCTCATCCTTATTTATTGCCCATAGTCGCCTAATAGGATCACCCAATCAATCTTTATAAAAGGGATTTTCTGGCTACCAAAAGAAATGATAATCTAGGAGCAGATGGCCGCTATGGTTTTTCTTTGGCCAAGAGAATGAGATAGGGAAAGGTTATCATTGTTATAATTGATGAGGTTGTTTTGGCTCCTCATTTGTATTTTATGGTATGGGGATAGAGAACGTATCTTCTAATTGAAGGTGTTTTTACCTAACGGATTTATCGGTTACCTGTCTAGATTCGTATTCTGGTTCCCATTTTACTTGAAGTTATATCTTCGCCCTCGATCTCCATGGATGAAAGCCACTCTCAGTTAAAAAAGTGGTTAAAATAGGAGGTAAAATAACTGAAGAACCTGAAGATAAGAATCTACAAATGGAAGAGGGGGTTAATATAAGACTAATTTGTGGGGTCTTAACATCCTAGTCGGGTAATATGGTATTCTCAAATGTGGATTTATTGGCTTTTAATTGGCTGATTCCTTCTTCGTTGGATCCCCCTGGGTGGGATGGATGTGAAATGTTGTCTATTTAAAGTAGTTTCTTAGGGGGATGTATTTGGTGGCAAGGTATAGGGCATAATCATCTGGTTTTCTGGCCAGAAGTAGACTTGTTAGGGGTGATTAATAGATCCAAATCTTGGATGAATTGGGAAAATAGCCCTTATCTTCGAATGAGGTAGTGACATGTAAACTCTCTTTTTTCTTATTTGATACCAAAATTGATGGCGGGTGATGTACGGGTTTGACCCGGGATGTGATCCTCTCACTTATATTTCGGCAAGGGGGGGATAAGAATTTCTCCAAGAAGGTTATACGGTGTATGGTCTTATAAATAGCCCTTATTCTTCTAATTTAGTCCCCTTGTCTTATCAAATTCATGGGTGATTATAAGGGTTATTCTAAGGTGATAAAGTCTATTATAAGGGTGTTCATATTAAGGGCCATCAATTGGATTATTTCTGGGGTATGTTCTCTCTGATCTTCATTACAACTAGAAGTGATTGATTAGGTTACAAATGGCTAATTTTGGTCAATGATGGAGATGTCATTGTCTTTCCTTGTCTTTCTTTTATGATTAGATGATTGATTTGGCTTGGGTTTTGGCTATTTCCCATGGATAGTGCCATGATGGTAGTTTTAATGAAAGTGCTCTGTATTTTGCGGCCTTTTTTTGTTTCAATACCTTATTTAACATTAGCTGAGAGAAATGTTTTAGGGTATATTCAAGGTAGAAAAGGTCCCAATGTCATAGGTCGATACGGGGGATTACAACCTTTAGTGGATGGGTTCAAATTATTGACTAAAGAATGATTCGTACCAAACATGCCAACAGTTATATCTACTTCTTCTCTCCTCTTCTCTCTTTAACTTTGGGGTTGATGGGTTGATGGCTTGAGGGGCCATTCCGTATGGTGAGGGGGTGGTGTTGAGTTATATCAGTCTCGTTATTTTATATTTATTGGCGGTTTCTTCAATTAGTGTTTATGCAGTATTAATGTCAGGCTGATCGAGTAATTCCAAATATACTTTTTTAGGGGGATAAGAGGGGCATCTCAAAAGATAAGTTATGAGGTGTACATTGGGCTAATAATTATTTCAGTTGTTTTATTTGCAGGCGATTTTAATTTAATGGAGGTGGCCATATCTCAAGTTAAAATGTGATATCTCCTACCCTTATTTACAGCTACAATCATGTTTTTTGTGTCTGCCTTAGCCGAAACTAATAGAGTTCCATTTGATTTAACAGAGGGTGAGTCGGAGTTAGTCTCAGGGTTTAATGTGGAGTATTGTCATATAATTTTAATGTCTGCTTTAGGGGTAACTTTATTTCTGGGGGGGGGGGAGGCGTTAAAGTGACTTACTATGTGTTAGTTGGTAGTGGGTAATTTGGAATGAAAATGTCTTTTCACCCTTTGCTATTTATTTTTATAAAGGGGACTTATCCTCGAATCCGATATGATCAGTTAATGTATTTATTATGAAAATCTCTATTTACCTTTGAGTTTGGGGTTGTTGGTGTTTTTTTCTGGGTGTTTAATCGGGTTCAAATAATACTCTGTGGGTTCCAAAGGATTTTAAAGCCTTTCCACCCGCCCTTATACAAATACAAACATGAATGTTTAGGACTTCCTCTCTGTTTTCATATCGTTTTCCATCCCCAATCGCCAAGTAATTGACTCTTAAAATGTAATGGAATCGGCTGTAAAGCGAGAAGAGAAGAGTTCAACTCTCTCTCCTGTAAAATGTGGGTATTTGTGACTGATTCGGTAGGAATAGAGTCGTTCTTAGCAGGTGATACAAGTTTTACCTAAATAAGGGGTAATTATCTTGGTTATTGATCAACAAAGTTGATGAAAATGGGTAGAAGATATAGAGGATGGGTGAATCATTATCTGAATATTTGTCGTTGTCTTATCTGTTATCTTGTCTTCTACAAATAAGGGGGATGGGATGTGGAAGTATTTAATTAATTAGTATGAACAAGTAAATAAGGGATAGTTAGGAGGTTATAATGGGGCGTTATAGACGTAATCTTTGAGTAACCAGTCACGTACACCTACCATGAGGCTTTAAGTAACTGAAGCATCTAAGTACTTAAGTGAGAAATTAAACGAAATTATGTGAATAGCGGCTAACGAAAGGATAAGTCAGCCATTTTATAATATCGTAGAGGGTTACAGGCCCGTGATAATGGCAAGTATTGTATTGTAAGAATCTGAATTTCTCTGTCGAAAGAGTATAATTATTGGAAGATAGGTATTACATATATCTAAATATTTGAATTATAACATACCGATAGTGCCTAAGTACTGTGATTGAAAACATAAGATACCAAATTAATAATTGATAAAGGTAGATAGGAATCCATACTTTTTTTGTGTATCCTAAAATTAGTTACTTAAAAGCAGACAATATTTGTCGTACCTTTTGAATAATGGGTTCGTGAGAGAATTATTTGGCAAATTAAAATTAATAAATAAAGATGTAGTGAAAACTAGTTGGCATAATGAAGCCTTAGTCAAATAGAGCCCGAAACCAAGTGATCTAGCCATGGGCAGTTTTAAGCCCTTAAATTGAGGAGATGTAGGAACGAACCGATAATTGTGGTAAATATTTAGGAGGATATGTGGTTAGGGGGTAAAAGCCAATAGAACTTGGAAATAGCTGGTTTTCTACGAAACTTATTTAAGTAGTGCGTCCTTAGTTATAATTTTGACAGGGTAAAGCATTGAATAGCAATATCTATAAGGTATTTTTTTATCAAACTATGAAAGTGTCCAAATACAAAGGATAGACAGACAATGGGCGATGAGGTTCATTGTTGAAAAGGTAACAGCCTAGATCAGAAGTTAAGGTTATTAAAATATAATTAAGTGTTAGAGGAGGTTATTAAGTGTGATAATAAGTAAGTAGGCTTGGAGTCAGCCATCTTTGTAAGTGTACATAGCAGCTCACTTAACGAATTGATAGGTTCTGAAAATCTGGGTGGTTTAAGTTAATAAAGTCACCAAAACTCTGTATATTTTATTATGGTAGTAGAACATTCTGCAGTCAGTTTATTATTAAGAAAGTATGTCTGAAGTGACAAGGCGAACATGAGTACAAAATATAATGTTATAATCGTTATTCATGGCCCAAGGTTACCAATTAAGAAATTGTGTCTATTGGATAAGGCAGTCCTTAATCAAGTAAATTGAATTGGATAATGGGGTAAAATAATTTCTTTAAAAGATATTTTTCTGGTGGCTGTCCTAAAACTAACACAACTAAAACTAACACAAGCGGGCATTAAGTGATGGTATAATTTATCTTAGGGAACTTGGCAAAATGACTCTGAAAGTTAGCGATAAGGGGTGGTAATTATTTGGTTTTAAGTACGATAGGCTGATAATTGGTCTCATAAAATAAGAGGTGTCTACTGTTTACCAAAAACATAGCTTTCATGTGAGTTGTGGGCTTTTAGTATTGGAGGTGAGCCCTGCCCAATGGTGGTATCTAAATTTAAATGGTAAAATAAGCTATTTAATTAAGGGCCATTTAATGGTTGCGGTAACTCTGACCGTGATAATGTAGTGCAATAAATAGTCAATAAATTGTTGACATGGATGAATGGCATAACCAATGCCCCACTGTCTCAAGATAAAAACCAGTGAAATTGAAATGGTAGTGAAGATGCTACAAACAAATTGTAAGACGATAAGACCCCGTTGAGCTTTACTGGAGGCTTTCATTGGGTTTTTCAACATTAATGTTAAGATTATGTGGTAACAGGGGCAAATAAAACTCTTTCAATGTCATCAAACTAAGGAATAGTTAATTCTGGAAGTGAAAGTTGGACAGTTTGGTATGGGCGATCGCCTTCAAAATCGTAACGAAGGGAGAACAAAGTTAAATAAATAATATCAATACCAAGCCTGACAGTAAAGAGGACTTACAAGCTGACACAGTTTTAGTACCGAAGATTAGGTCTCTTTCTGCTGTGGGTTATAATTACCATTTAGTTAAGAGTGTTTTTGCTAGGGATAACAGCGTAATTTATTTTGAGAGTTCTTATTGATGGTGGAGATTGCGACCTCGATGTTGAATTGCGATGTCCTGGAGGTGCAGCCACTTCCAAGGGTTGGACTGTTCGTCTATTTTTAATCGTGCATGATTTGAGTTCAGATCGGCATAAGCTAGGTTGGTTTTTATCAACAATTTGGATTGGAAACATAAGATAGAACTACACTTTAGTACGAAAGGATTGAGTGGGATAGATCCGATGGTGAACCAATCATTTAGGCTAAATGTAATTGTTGGTTAGCTACGATAGTATTAATCAGAGGGTGTGAGCTCTAATTTTAATACCTGAAGGCATCTTAAGGTAGAAGTAAAGTATCCTTATCTCTTTCTTAATATTTTTTGAAAAGAAGACGTCGTTTTAGGGTTGATGTTTCAATTGCTTTTCTTGCATAAGATTCCTCAAATTAACCTACTAATTTATTGATACGGCCCCTATCTAGAAAAGGGTGTTAGTCAGATGATCGGACTGGGTTATTCTTATCTATCCTCTCTTTTCTCTATGCCTTATGGGATAGATCAGTCTCATTTTGGTGTTAAAGTAGTCGGGTATGTACGGGTTTACCCTTTCTTCTTGGGCCGGGAATTGGAGTCTTCTCATTTTTTAATTCAAAATCGGGCTTGACTTTTCTGTCTTTTATAGGGTGGGGGGGTAGAATGGATGACCGGATTAGTGACCTAATGCATTGGTAGCTTAGGAAAGGATAGTGCCATGTGGGCTGCATTAATGAAAGATACAGAAATTACTTTAATTGCCTTAAATGAGGCAGGGGGGACCTATATGGCTCTCAAGAAGTGGTATTAGGTTTAAATATAGAGTTGATTAAGGCTATTTATGGGTTAAATTATTATGATTATTACTGATTAGCTACTATTGCGGTTATCATTGTGCCGAATACTACCAGAATACAGATTAAAGAATTGAGCACACTTATATATCCGGCTGTTCTTTAACTTTTTTCAGTCTTTTAATAAGAAAATTTGGCTTATATATAGAGACGTAGACGTACATAGGGGCCTAAATTATGTCAAGACTGGTAGCTTAAAGGTAAAGCATATTGTTCATAACAATAGAGAAGTTGGTTCGATTACAACTCTGTCTAATTATTGGTGAGTCCATCTATTTTAAGAAGAAGACACCCAATTTCCCTATGGATGGTATTTGAATTAGGAGCCAGAATGGTTGTCTATTCCCAAGGCCTATATTGGCGGAAACAGTCTTCTTTCTTATGCTGGGGTTTTCCTTTCTGTCCTAAGTTCAATTACAGACTTAAAATGTAGAGGATGTGGTTATGGTTTGATTCAAATAGCTCAATTGGTAGAGCGAAACAATGAAAATGTTGGGCTATGGGTTCAATCCCCATTTTGAATGAAGGACTTAAAGAAGAAAGGAATTGAAGGTGGTAGCTCACAGTCTTATTTATTAATTCTTTAACTTGATTTATGGTATTTATGTTCCAATCAATATTAATATTACCTTTAATAGGGATGTTGGCTATTTTAATAATTCCTCGAGATGAAATAAGGCGTTTGTGTCAAGTAGGTTTAGAGTGGTCTGTCTTTTCATTAACCGGTCCTCTTATTTTATGATCTTATTTTGATGGGGAGGTACAATTTAAAGTAGGAAACCGATTAGAATGAATCTATAGTGTAGAGCCGGGGTTTGGTTGGGTATTTTTCGGGGTGGATGGGATATCGATTTGGTTAATCATATTAACAGCCTTATTAATACCTTGTTGTTTTTTAATTAGTTTTCAGTCAATTAAGTTTTTGATAAAGGAGTGTTTCCTATGTTTGTTTTTTTAGAAGAGTTATTAATCGGTGTTTTTAAAGTTTTAGATTTCGTTTGTTTTTATCTCTTATTTGAAAGGATTTTAATTCCTATGATTTTAATAATAGGTCTTTGAAGTTCAAGGGAGGAGAAAGTGCGGGCTTCTTATTTTTATTTTATCTATACTTTTCTGGGTTCAGTTTTGATGTTGTTATGTATATTTACGCTTTATGATAAGGCAGGTAGTATGGATTATCAAATTTTAGGTTGTATCAAAATAGAAAAAGTCTTCCAATATTGAGTTTTTCTCGGGTTTTTTTTTTTTATCAGTTTGGCGATTAAAATCCCCCAAATCCCTTTTCATCTTTGATTACCCCAGGCGCATGTGGAGGCGCCGGTGGCAGGGTCTGTTATTTTAGCTGGTGTTTTATTAAAATTAGGGGAATATGGTTTTATTCAGGTTTTGTGGCCTTTATTTCCCGATGCCTCCGAATATTTTATTCCATTAATTATTACTTGGAGTTTATTGGCTATTATTTATAGAATTTGACTACTTGTAGACAGGTGGATTTAAAGCGTACAATTTCTTATTCTTCAGTGGCTCATACGGGATTAGTCACTTTAGTTATTTTTAGTCATACAATTTAGGGTTTAGCAGCTACTATTTTTTTAATGTTAGCTCATGGTTTAGTGAGTTCAGCTTTATTTCTGACAATTACTTTTTTATATGACTGATACTGCACTCGTTTAATAAAATATTATCGTGGGATGGTTATAACTATATCATTGTTTGTGATGTTCTTTTTCCTTTTGGTTTTGGCGAACGCTTCTATACCTTTAAGTGGGAGTTTTATCAGGGAGTAAATATCTTTATTGGTGGCTTTTGAGTTGAGTATTATCGCGGTTTTAGCTGCTTCTACGGGGATAGTCATGTCTGCTGTTTCTTCTATTTATGTGCATAACCGAATCAGGGTTTGATGTGTTTTCTAAATCCATTTATATTTCAAGGGAATTGAATCGTAGGGAGTTAACCAGTTTATGGCCCTTGGTAATCTTAATAGTTTTCATCGGGGTCTTTCCTTTTTTGGTGATAGAGGTGGTAAAGGAGGCCCTTCTATTTCAAGAAGGAGAGTACCTTTTCCAATAAGTTAAGGATGAGGTCTTCTCTTATTTTACCATATCGATTGGGTTTTCCCTCTCTTTCTTCTTACTTGAAGGTGTATTTGATTATTTATGTGAGGGTGGGAAATGGAAATGATTTTGGAGTCGGGGCTATCTAAGTCTTCTGGTTTTGGGTGATAATTTCTGAGGTCTTCACTTAGATGGATTGGGGTATTAGTTTTTGGTGAGGCAAGCGGGTGGGGTTATGGATTCCTTGGCTCTTTCCCTTATAAGGCCTCCATTTAGATAAAGATTTCATAGATTCAGGCAGAGATACTCATTTCCGGGCATTGGCGATTTACCCAAGAAGTCTGTATGGTTCCCATAAAATAGAGATAAGTATGAAAGAGATAATTAGGTTTCTTGTTGATCCAATCTAGGGTTTTTGGTGGGTCTGTCTTACAGGAATATGGTAAGGATGGGATGGATAATTATTGGTTTGGGCCTCTTCTTTATGATTAGTGGATGGAGATGATCGCCAAATGGGCTGGAAAGTGAAGAGACCCTTTCTTTGATTAAGGGTTATAATTTCCATCGGAAGATTTATCGGTTCTTTGACCTTGATTTGACTTCTTTTAAGATTATCCAATGTCTTATTTTATTTATGTAAGGTTAAGATTGGGCCAATATTCTTCTAATCCTTATTTACCAAATTTATCTTAGTGGCCTCTATTTCCCATGTCTTAAGTAGAAAGTGTCCATAAGTTGATTAGGGGGATGCCACCTCCACAATTCTATTTGATCATTTCTGGGATTCTTTATTAGAAGGAGGGGCCATGCCCGAGGATAATTTTGGTGATTCCTTTAATGTCGTAATTGGATAAATAAGGGAAAACTTACAGGTACATACCAATGAAGGCCTTCATCTCTGCCTTATAATTTTATTCGGGGCCGATTCCACCTTCAGCTTTTGAGTCGTTAATAATGGAGGCTGATTATTCAGGATCCTCAACCCGTACGAGGATAACCATAAGGTTCTATTTAATGGTAAAATAGGGTCCTTACACAACTAAAATATGAGTTCGATTCTAATAGCCTTATGGTTGTTTTCTCCTCGGTTTTTAGGTTGATGAATCTTTAATAAGTGGGAATTCATTCCATCTCCTCCTTTCCCCCAAATTGGACTACCTTTGAGTACGGTTCCTGGGTTTTGGGGTAGCCAATGAACCTATTACGCTTTTATCTCGGGGAATTGAAGAGTTATCCAATATCAATATCCCGGTCCATAGATGAATAAGGCCTTGATTCTTCAATTGATGAGAAACTTGAATGATACCTTTCTATGGTGTTTGGTTTTAAAGAAGTAGTGATTCCTTTGGGTAGAGAGAGGGAAGATATCAAAGTCGAAAAGATAGGAAATTAACCCTTGATTAGGCTGGAAAGGGGTGTCTTTTCTGATTGGTTATTTAACTTTGATCTTACGGCTTTGCCCTCTGTGATTTTGGGTGGGCCCTTTTTATATTAAAAGAATTAGTTATATACGGAGAAGGTGCCTCCCTTGATGTGATAAGGAAATGAGGTGTCTAATCGACGAGGGGGGGGGGGTCCCTCTATGTGGTATGGCCATAAGTGGAATAAGATGTTATTGTAGAAGATTCCTTTAAGTGATGGGAATAATTAGGTCATGTTTATCAAAATGACAGGGTTCCATGTCTTATGACTAAGAGAATAATATGGGTTTTGACTTAGAATAATATTCAAATAGAGTAATAAAATAGGTTTTTTGGGGCAATGTATTCGGGGATTGTCGATAAGTGGGTCTGATTATTGGAAGTTAAATACTCTTATTAAATTAGGGGAGTATGGTATGTCGAATTATTGGTTATGAAAATAGAAGAATCTTTATTTATAAAATGGATGAGAAGGGGTGTCTTATTTATCTACAAACTTATTTAATTCATTTATGGAAGGAACCCCTTTTCCTAATTGACAAAATAAGGCGAGATAAAAGATAATGTGGATGGTATTTCTGTTAATGCGTCCCTCAATTGATTGGATCCAGTGTCTTGATCTCCCAAATTGGCAGGGAAGGGGACGTCTTATTCAAGGATGATGACCATCTCTGATTATCCAATTAACGGGGATCATTATAATGGTTGGTTATTAAGATTTAACAGAGATCGGTCTCGAATCTTATAAGGGCCGGGTATAGCCATGTAGCTTAAGGGTAAAGCACCTATCTTCGAAATAGATGTTAAAGGTTCGACCCCTTTTCTGGCTTCCTTTCTCGGTCAAATTGTCTCCCTTTTCCACTATTCTTTCTTGGTCTTTACAAGACGGGTGTCCATATCTATAACTGATAGGGTGGAATTGCCATCGATTGGATTATTTCTCTTCGACAAGAAGGGTTATGGGTGGATTTATCCGGGTTCCCGGTTTTCTTTCTGTGAATGAGGTAGGTCTCACTTTTTAAGATAGGATAGCCAAATGGGGTGGTTTAATTAAGGCATACGATTATGATTTTGAAATAGCCAAGTAAATCAGTTTGTTGTCTTATCTCTTTTTCTCTTTTTCTGGGGCGGCTGATTGGCGGGGACTTCTATCCGGTAGGGTATCCCTTGGGTGTCTGTAAGTCAGAATCGGTGGCCTCTCTCTTTAAATGAATTATTAAAACCTCATCGTGGTTACTTATGCAAGTGTTTTTTAAGAAGAGGCGGCACAGAGGTAATGCGTCTGTCTTGAAAACAGAAAATGTCGGTTCAAATCCGGCCTTCTTCTTCCATGATGGTATTTCTTAGGGGCTATTTCATAAGGGTTGACGTTCCTAATAATTGATGAGGAGGAGTTAAAATAGAAGAATACCCAAATTTTTTCTATCAGCCAGAAGTGGTTATTTTCTAAGAGGGAGTCGGGTGCCGGCCCCAAATCCATTTCATCAGTTATTTATCCGTTATCTGTCTTCGTGAGGCAGAGATTCAGGCATAGATGAGGTTATTTTGCTGCTAGTTGTCATAGGAGGCAAGTATTATAGCTTTAATTGGGGTGTTTTTTTTTCTTCCCACTCGGTATAAGATAATTGGTTGAATCCCTGGGTTTTGGGGAATTATTCGATTCTTTTCCATCGCCAAATGGGCCATATTATCCATCCTTATTGAGACCAATCTTATCTTCTAAGGGGATTTATTTTATTCTCCTTTTAAGGATTCCATCTCCTTATTTCTTCTGGTTTTACCTGGTCTCAAATAGTTAGGATGTAGATTCTTATAAAATAGATGATCTGGAAAAATAAGGGGTGACTGGGTTGAACTAGCCGATGATTCTGTTTTCTATCCCTCTTCTTTCCCTTTGGTTTCACTTTAATTAGAAGAATATGGTACGGGTCAAATGAGATAGTTGATGCGGTGTGCATGGCTGTTAGTTACAGGTTCGAATCCTGCCTGTTCTTCGTCCCTTGATCAGTTAACTTAGAGGATAATAAGGGTGGATTATAAGAATATGGTTGAGATTCATGGTTGTTTATGGGGCAATTGGCCCTGAGCCAGAACTGTCTGATTTCCCTATCGGGTATGGCAGTGATTTTATATGGGGGGATTATCCGGGTCTGTTTTTTCTTTCTTCTCCCATTAAGGGGGGGATTATCAGGGGGCCCCCTGAGTATCTTTCCATATGTTTCTGGGACTTTCCTGTTTCGATTACGTCAATTGTTGGTGTCTTTTAATTATCCCGAGAAGAGTCCAATAAGTTCATCTATTTTTGAGGGGCTGGGGTAGTTAATTAAGGTAGGGTTTGACTCCCTTCTCCCCTACATGTAAGTGGAATATTTGACAGATATATGTTTTTTATTGGAGGGTATGAATAGTTTTGGCAACTTACACAGTGTACAAAGTAATGTATCCGGGTTGGTTGGTGAACTTTAGAAGAATATTAATGGGTTGAGTAAGAGCGATTATATTGAGATATCAAAGATTCCTACTGTAGGCGTGCCAGATACTGTATCGGTCCCTATTCAGGAATTGAATAATACTTTTCTTAAAATAAATGCATTGGGTGAATCTGTAGGGTTAGTCAAGGGTGACGGGGCGGTTAATTGCGCGGATATATCGATAACCAAAGAAGGTCAACGTGCTAATTTAGAGGGTATTGGTATAAAATTTATGGATTTTGAGTCAGATTTGACCCTTATGAAGTATGACAGGTCTAGAATATGGGCGGCTCGGGAGGTTTTCCAAAAGAATTATAAGCCTCGTAAGTCCTAAGTTTTTAAGGGCCCATAAGGACGAGCAAGAAGACGAAGTAATTAATTAGATTCTTATTCAGGCAGATATGAGGGAGCCATCAGTGTCATATAGATATGAGGGGACCTTCTTGAGAACAGGTATTTTTCCTGGGTTATTCACCTCATAATTATGAGAGGATAAAGATTTTATTAGGTTTAATTTAGGACACTGATAATCAAATCGGTATCGTCTAATTGGCCCTTCTACTTCTGACTTTCAGTAGCCATAATGGGAGGATGGGGTATGTATGCGATAATGATAATGGCAAGGATTAAAAATCAAATAAGGCCATTCAGTGTCAACTAAATTGATAAGGGGGCAGATCATGGGGGAGGTAGTAAGGTTTAGTGTTTCCTTCTAATTATTATAATGTTTCTGGTGTTTTGGCTACCTAGATAAGTAGTTGATTAGATTTTTAGGTGAGTTTTACCTTCTTTCTCCTCGTCTTCAAATCTCATCATCATTATGAGGCGTCTCAGTCAATTAACGAGAGGTTGAGGATGTGAGAGCGGGTAGTGCATAGGTCCCCCTATAAAAGAGTATATCTGTCTTGGATTAGAAGAATATAGATCGATGGCAATGTATTACTCTAAAATAAGGGTGGTAGAATCATATTATCGGTTCTGGTGTTTTCTCTTCTCTGGTAGATGTGAGGGTCCCTTATAAGGACGTATTTTATCTTCTATTTATAATGTAGGGGCTATTTTAGTATCCCTATCTAAGTGCATCTAGGGGCTTTACAGGTGATTTATCCGGGTGGAGGTGAGGGATGTCAGTGGCCTTCATTTTCTCTCCTTCTTTCTCCCCTCGATGGTCTCGTCCAAGACGTATGGCCCTCTTTACGGGGTAGAGTCAAATCATGGGCTTCCTCATCCTTTATGAAAAGGGGTGTAATAAGGGGTGTCATCTTAGTTTCCATCGGCTCTCCTAATTAATGGCCCCTTATAAAATTAATGGGTCGGATGCAGCGGCAGGTATTAGATAAGTATTTTTCTCTCTTTTATATGGGATAGGTGTTACCTGAAATGGTGAGTTTACTTGTCTTTATAGGGGAGAGTATTTAATAAATTTAATTTAATTTGTTGATCTCTTAGCCATAAGGGGTGGTTGAAGCTTAGGAATATTTTCTTCTGGCATTTCTGGCTTCCAAGTCAAGGTTAAAGATTATCATAATCTTCAAATGGGTTTTATCGGATAATCGTAAAATGGGTGGTGGGTTTTCTGGCTCTCCAAATTGTTTGTTTTGGCTCTTTCCCATGCCTTATAAGGGGGATACGGTAAGGGGTGATCGTGAATTGAATCGGGGTTGAGTTTATTGGTTTCTTATTGGGGATGGCCTTCTTATTTCACGAGATGGGAGTCTAAAACAGTATTCTTTCTTATCAAAATATATATTAACAGTAAATTACCTGAATTGGGGTAAGGAGATATAAGTTTGAATCTTATTATTTTGAAATAGTCCTTTGATTTTGGTGAGGATAGAAAGCGAGTGGCCCTTATAGACATGTTAAGGGTTACCCGTTTAAGTGAGTAATTTCTTATAGCTAGCTAATTATGCTAGAAGGAATGGTAATTGCATAGTAATTGATGGTTAGGAATCGTATTAGACTTTAGAGGGTGATCTAAGCAAAGATGCGTATTTGAGAGACCACGATTCCACTGTAACAAGGAGGAATCCTGTTTAGAGGCAGCAGTTAAGAATATTGTGCAATGTATGAAGGTAGGACACTGAGATGTCGTAAATAAAGCTGTCTAATTTATGTTCCAGCAGACGCAGTTAAACGTAAGGCTTTAGTTTTTTACATAAAAGGTGTAAAGGTAGGTAAGTGTTAGGTTTTAAAGGGGTAAATGGAATCATTTATAAAAAAATTTTAAGTTGGGATATAAGTGGAAATATCAAGGACGGAGGTAAATTACTAGTTAAAACCTCAAAAGCTGATATACGAAAGCTGGGACAGCAAACAGGGGATAGTCCTGGTAGTCCTTTCTGTCAACTATGAATAAGATATTTTGTAAGAATATATGATAATTTGATTTGATTTGGACTGGAGACTATGATCGCAAGATTAAAATTTAAATAATTTGGCGGTTCATTGACGGCACTAGAAAAGTGTGTGGTTTAATTTGATGATCCGCGAATAAATTTACAAAAAATAGAATTCTATGTATAGGGTTATTTAAGTATCTTCATAGAGCCGGTATTGCATGGCCATCGTAAGTTTGTGTTTTGTAAGAAATTGAAGAGGCTCAGCCCTAGGGTTTGATTATTCAGTTAATAATAAGGGATAATATCAGGTCGTTATGCTCCTAATGTTTTGGGCTATACATGCGCTATATTTATGTATAAATAAGAAATGTGGGTTGTAAATTTTTAAATCAGAATAGTCTTTGAAAAATAGAGTATTAAGAATTATTTAAGAGTAATTGGAAAGTAGGGCATTCTGGTAAATAATTCTTCAGTGTTCGTACAAATCGCCCGTCACCTTAACTAAGTAAACAGTTTTTAAGGAGAAAATTATAAGATAAGAGGTAAAACTTTATGATAGGGAGGAAAAGTAAAGGCGTCTTCTTGGGCTTTCTATCACAAACTATTTATGAGGTCAAGTGAGTCGTAACAGAGTGAGAGTATTGGAAAATGTTCTTGGATTAAGGTATGTATAATTTAGCGGGTAAAAAAAGGGATTTCCAATCTTAATTACGAGTTCGAGTCTCGTTATGTACAGGCGGGGTTTAGCCAAATGGCAAAGGCATGAAGTTTTGATCTTAATTATTCTGGGTTTGACTCCATTGCCCCCGATATGTTTAGTACTTTTTTTAATCAATTCTGTGTGATAGAGTTAATTACACCTAATTTAGTCGGTCTTTTTACTAATTCTTCAATGATGGTAATCTACGTAATTAGCGTAATTGGGTGGTTATTTAAAGGAGGTAAATTAATACCCCATCGATGACAGGTAATAATGCAGTTGATTAACAGGAATTTGCGCTCCGTTGTTTATGAGAGTTTAAGAAAAGCAGGTGTTAAATCTTTTCCTTTGGTTTTATGCCTTTTTCTCATTCTTTGGCTCTTAAATATTTTAGGGCTATTGCCTTACGTCTTTCCTCCGAAGACACATTTTGTCGTGACCTTAGGTTTCTCATTCTCGATAATGATGGCGGTCACTTTCGTAGAGGTTTTGACTTTTAAAATTGAGTTTGTCAGTCTCTTAGTGCCTAGGGGGTTCCCCCTTACAATAGCCCCTATATTGGTAGTAATAGAGACACTAAGTTTTCTGATTAAGGCCATCAAAGATGATAATCGCCTCCCAATGCTTCCTTGCCACTTAGTCTGTGTACACTGTGCATAATCATGATAAGTGGCTCCTCGAGTCCATTGAATGCATTGAAGGAGGGCACCACCATCTAGCACATACTGAACCTCAGCAGTAATTCTGGGAAAATCAGGTGTTGCAAGACCCCAAATGGCATTGGCTAGCACAAGTTTCTGTGTCTCTTGAAGCAGTAATGATGAATCAAACAGGGCTGGTGGGTAAGTGCAGGGCTCAAACTTGAAGATATTCTATAGATTTTCATTTGTCTTTGAGGCAATTGTTAGTTGCTGGAAAGGAGTTGAAGGTCTATATGAACTGCAGTATCTTTGATTTTCACTTCAGACTTTGTGTCTAGCATGACTGCCTGGTTTTTCCTCGTAAAAGTGTATATTGCAGCAGATACCCCCTCCATGCTAGCTAGAATGGCATCACTTTAACTTTTTCTGCATCAACATTAACTGTGGTGCTGGCATGTACTCTATTGGAGATGCTTTGTAGATTGACATCAAAAGTGAAGGTGTTCCTCTCATGTAAGTAATTCCAAAGTGTCTGAGTATCTTCTAATCATGCTCTTGCTTAGCCTTTATCATGTCCTTGTTCTGCTCACCTGTACTGTAGGACACTCCAGTCAACTCAAGCATAGATCTATTGACTTCAGTAAAGGCTGGCATAGACAAAAACCACATAAGTTGTTATTATCCTATCATGACTCCTACTCTTGTGAGACCACCACTAGTGTTCATGCTCCTTGTCACTGCATGTAAACTTGCTTGAAAATGTTGGTCACTTCGAGATGCTCATCCTGGAGATGATACATTTG
Source organism: Lycopodina hypogea (assembly GCA_963969325.1). NCBI lineage: Eukaryota > Metazoa > Porifera > Demospongiae > Poecilosclerida > Cladorhizidae > Lycopodina > Lycopodina hypogea. Next base: position 56,619 of record CAXAKH010000001.1, on the reverse strand, counting down.
CTGTAAATGCATGTGTTGAATTGTGCAGTTGTTATGTCCAGAATCTGCAAAGTAAGGAAGCATTTCAGAAACAGCTTGAAGATGCAATTCCCAGTTGCCTGGATGCTCCTCCTGGATAAATTTGCAAATGGTATCCACCATGTCTATATAAGTCTGGAAGACTTTAATATAATGCCCAATTATGCACCATAGTAAAAAATAGAATTTTCTATACTCTCCCTCCAAGGGATTCCTTAGAACTTTTAGTATGTTATAGAGCACATTTTTCTGTACTAGAGACAATTGAAAGTGTTTGTGTTGCAATTTGTTTAAGGTCCAACAATAAAATGACTGGACTATAAACATATCATGCCTCTTCCACTAAAGTCATATGATCTGCCTTATAAATGTATAAATTCTTATGGGACGAAGGCAAAGATATCACCAATACCCTTCAAATGAACTCTGGATTGTAGGTCTTTTTCACCATTGATTCCAACTAAATGTCATGCTGGATTGTTCTATGCAGCTTTTCCTGATGTGCTCCCTAATGCACAAATGCACCATCAAAGAGTGTAGGATTTCAAGGACTACTCTACTCAGTCCAACACACAGGGATATATTTCACTAAGAGAATGGAAGGATATGATGGCGTGTGCACTTACACAGAGTACTTGCTTTAAGAAATTGCTGGTTTTTCAATAGTTTCAACTTTATAATATCCATGTAATTGATCATATGGAATGATAGTGAATACAAGGAGCTGTAGTCAGACTCTTCAAGGTAATGCATATATCTTATACTAATAGAGCTAGTGGTGTTTAAATATTTATTCATATGTATATGATAATCTGCGAAATGGCTGTAAGGTTCCAGTTGAAAATTTGCAAATGTGATATTTAGATAAGCAAAAGTAACCTTCAATTGTAGAGACTGAAAGTTGCCCAAAATAGGCTCTTCCTCATCCCATTTTATTTACATCAAAAGTAATGCAGAGCCTTTCACACAGCTACCACATCATAGACCTTAATGAATCTCAACATGCCCCCCCAAGTTAACAAGAAAAAAAACCTATCAGCAATTTACAGGAAAAGAAAGAGGAACTATTAAGAAGTGTTCCATGATATCCTACCACCACAAGGGACTACTGCTTCTGGACAGCTACTTGAAGTACAGAATTCTGTGCTCCCACTAACCACCTTCCTCCCCCCCCCCTCAAACCTCCACTAACTACTATTCCTGTGAAACTAAATTAATTTTCTTTACATCCAAAATAATTAATACCAAGAATTTCACAGGAAGTTAATTTTTTCAAGAAAATAAAGTTAGTGTGCTCCCACTAACCACCTTCCCCACCCTCCCCCCCTCAAACCTCCACTCACTACTATTCCTGTGAAATTAAATTAATTTTCTGTAAAACCAAAATAATTACTATCAAGAATTTCTTATGAGGATTAGTTTTGCAAGAAAATAAAATTAATGTGCCAAAAGATCTTAAAAAAATAAGAGCTTATAGAAAAAAGAGCCACTGACATAGCATTAAATTTTTTTTTAAAGTCAACCAAGAAGACCACCTGAATGAGCCTACATACACAAAAAGAATATTCAAACAATAAATTCTTTGAAAGCATGTCTCAGAGCAAACAAAACTTACTGTAGAAAAAAAAAAAAATAGATGCCTAAACTCACAGCAGCTTAAATGGTTGCTTCTGCACAGACCTGCAAGACATGCCTACCTGCAAGACATGCTCACCTACTACACATGTCCTTCCATAACACATATTCTCATGAAAGACATAATCACCACAACTAACACATGTTTTCCAGTAATACATGCCAACTTGCATATCATGCCATCCTATAAAACTTGTCCTTTCCTTGGATATGCCTTCCTGCAAGACATATCATAATTAGCTTCATGTGTTCTAACAATATGTATCCACACATATTACTTATAGTACTACTGCAAGATAATTATTACAAGATAAGTCCACCTGTAAGACATGCCCTCATGCAATACATAACTTCCTATAGTACATACCTTCCAGTTAAACCTGTCCTCAAATAAGTTGTGTCCCTCTATACAACAAATAAAAAATCATCCAATAAGATATGCCCTCCTGTAAAACATGTACCCCAATAAGACATCTCTAACCAGCAATATATGCCCTCCTAATATACCTACCCTCAAGTAAAACATGACCTCCAAAAAGACATGTCCTTCAGTAAATCACAACATGTTGTAAGAAATGCCATCCTGAAGACATGCACTCCACCAATACATGACCTACAACCAAGCATGACTTCCCTCAACTCATATGCTATCATAACACATGTCATCCTGAAAAGTATATGATCAAGAAAATCATGACCTCCCATAAGATATGTTCTTATTTAAGACAATTTTGTGACCACAGCCCACCAAAGTTGGGTCTAGAAAGTAATGCAGCGGAAGGCCGCAATTGCATGCTAGTAAAAATGATGATAACAATACATTTTAAGAACTAAACTGAAAAAAATCACTCCTGAAGTAAAGCTTACCAATCATCTGATAATCTCCACACTTTTCTTTTTTATCCTTCATGTATCTCTCTGCTCTCCTTAACTCTTATCTTTTTGCCTCCTTCAATTTAGCCTCTAAAATGCTTCTGACTTCCAAACTCCTTCTCTGTTATTTACACCAGTTTTCTACCTTTTTTAGTCTGTTTCTTTGCTCATATACTTGCTTTTCTCTCAAAGGAGTTTTAAAAAAATGTATTTAAACTAATAAAAAATCAAATGGAATGCACAGGTTTACACATGATACCACATCAAAGAGTCATTAATGCATTTCAACATGGCCAGCCAAGTTGATAAGGAAAAAAAAATTATCATCAATTTAAAGGAAAAAAAAGAACTCTAAATAATCCACCTTATTATTTACATCAAAAGGAATGCAGAACCTTTGACAGCCTACCACATCAAGGAGGCACTAATAATTTGAACATGGCCTGCCAAGTTAACAAGGAAAATAAAACCTATCAGCTATTCCAGAGAAAAAATTGAACTCTGAAGAAGTGTCCCATGGAATCCTATCGCTGCATGGGACTACTGCTTCTGGACAGCTGCTGAAGGTACAGAAATCTTGCAGACAAGCAACTGCTTATGCAGAGCAGCTGAAGGTACAGAAATCTGTGCACACACAAACCTCTTTTCCATCCAACTCCCCCAAAAAAACCATATGCCTAAACTCAGAGCAGCTTCAATGGTTGCTTCTGCTCAGACCTGAGAGACATGAAAACTGACTACACATGTCCTCCCATAACACATATTCTCATGAAAGATATGACAACCATACCCAGTAAGACATCTCCAACAGCAAAACATGCCCTCCTATAATACCTACTCTCAAGTAAACATGACCTCCAGTAACACATAATTAATTGCCATTCATTTGAGCCATCAACACTTCTTCCTAAAATCTAAAATGCTACCAATTCAATTGAACCTTCACCAATCCATTCCAAATCAAAAGTGATGCATTGGCATTCCCACGAAAACAACTGTAGAAAGAAAAAAAAAACAAAATCAGATGCCTAGACTCACACCAACTTAAATGGTTACTTCTACACAGACCTGCAAGACATGCCCACCTACTACACATGTCCTCCCATAACACATATTCTCATGAATGACATGACCACCATACCCCAGTAAGACGTCTCCAACAGCAATACATGCCATCCTATAATACCTATCCTCAAGTAAACATGACCTCTAGTAAGACATGTCTTTCAGGAAAATGTAACATATTGTAAGATATGCCATCCTGAAGACATGCACTCCACCAATGCATGATATCCCATACGACATTTCCTATAACAAGGGATGACGTCCCATGACTTACCATGGTGTGCAAGAAACCAGTGTCCTCGTCGTGCCACCTGGAAACTGCAGCTGATGTGCAATTGCTTTACATCTGCATCTGCAGGCCAATGGTTTGAAAAGTCACAGTCACTACTTCATCTAGTCAACCCTGCCTGAATACGCTTCCTTTTCAGGGCGGGCTGTCCGACCATTATAGGGTGGGAGCTTGTTTTACTTCAACTGAACATTGAGGGAATTTCCAAGGCCAAGCTCGAGATTATCTCCCACCTGGCCATGGAGAACAAAGCAACCACCATCATTCTAAATGAAATGCATGACACAAGACCAGATGTGCTCACCATCCCGGGCTACTCCTTTGCCACACATACCATCAGCGACAGCTATGGCATTGCCACATTCGTCATTGACTCAGCCAAGTGGAACAAGATCACCTTCTCACAACATGGCAGTGACATCGAGTGGGCTGTCGCAGAGGTCGAGGGAGTCAACATCACCAACATTTACAAGCCACCTGGAATTCCCCTTGTCACTGAGTCCCTACCATGCCATCCATCACCTTACATCTATGCCATCGATTTCAACTGCCACAGCACCACCTGGGGTTATTCTACTACCAACCTTGATAGAACCACTCTCGAGGACTGGGTGTCAGCTCACGACCTGACGGTGCTACTGGACCCCAAACAACCTCGCAGCTTCTGCTCAGCTATATGGGGAACCAGAACCAACCTAGACCTAGCTTTCACAAACATGAGACTTGAGACTACCCAACGTCGTGTCCTCACCGCCTTCCCAAAATCACAATATCGGCCTTCCATCATCGAGACCTCCTCCACCATCAAGTCTGTACCAACGAGACCGGTCAAGAGGTGAAACTCTAGGAGGACAGACTGAGTGATCTTCACTGAACTCAACACCGCAGCTAGCCAGCACCCAGCCCTATCTCAAACCCAAACACAGCATACAGCTACTGGTGCTCTGCCATCTTCGCCACCATGAAAACGACCATCCCGTGCAGCTGCAAAAAGACCCTCATACCAACTTGGGATGATGATTGCCAGTTGATGTGCGACAAGTTCACTAGGGCTGCCCCAGGCGATGACACCAATGAGCAAGCTGATGCTCTGAAGCAAACCCTCGATGAGTGATGATGCAGGCCATGTCAATCCAGCTAAACCATGACATGCAGGCCCTACACCAATACCTGGAGCGCTGGAGGCTAAAGTTGGCATGGTGAAGACTACCACCACTGCATTTTACCTTAACAACAAGGACATCCAACGCCATCTTCATATCTCTGTGAACAGTGCTGCCATACACAACAATGACCATCCTGTATACCTTAGTGTGATGCTTGACCACACACTGTCCTTCAGACAGCATATCATGTCTCTAAAGCGCAAGGTCAATGGGAATAACGACCTCCTCCGTTGTCTTGCCGGTTCCAGCTGGGGAGCTTGCACTGCATTGCCTGCTGGTATACAGTGCTGCCAAGTACACATCACCCATGTGGTGCCGCAGTGCTCACATCCACAAGCTTGATTCGAGCCTCAACAACACTATGTTTATTATTTCCAGGTGTGTGTGTCCAACGGAGACTACTTTCTTGCCCAACTTCACTGGTATCACACCACCCAACATCCACCGGGAGTCTCATGTCTCCCACATTACCTAAGAAGCCATGGAGAACCCAGATCACATATTTCACAAGTGAGATTCTTCTGCTACCACAGTTTCCAGGCAGCTTATCAGGTCATGCCGGCCTTTCACTAGACATGCTGCCTGCCTCCTCAGCACTGAATTAGACACGCACCATGCATGGAACAATCATGTCAATCATGGTTCACCTTACATCCAGAACACTTGCCCTACACCCAGCTCATCACTGCCACCCGGTGCTGACCTACTGCGAAAGCTGTGGGTGAGACTCAACCATCTGCGCTCTGGCACTGCACGTGTTGGCAAGACACTCCACCATTGGGGATGCACGATTCAGCAATATGCATGTGTGGGTACCCCACACTTACCGTGCAACATGTGGTGATAGAATGTGTGCAGCTTAGATCACCCGGTGACCTCTCCTCCCTCTGCAGTCCCGATGATGCTACAAGAACCTGGCTACACGGACTGCCACTAGAACTCTAACTGTGACAAACAAATATATATATATGTTTACCTCCCTCAACACATATGCTATCATAACACATGTTATCTTGAAAGGCATATGATCCAGAAAAACATGTCCTCCCATTAGACATGTTCTTACTTAAGACAATTTTGTGACCACAGCCGACCCAAGGTGGGCCTAGCAAGCAATGCAGCCGAAGGCCAAAATTGCATGCTAGTATATATAATAATATTCAATTCAATAAAACCAGCAGCAACATCAATAGTATATTCAAATATTCCGATTAACATTATTATTAATTAATTTAGCTAATGCACTGTCACAATTTTAACATTAGGTAAGATCTTGTGTTATATATGTTCATATAGGGTATAGGACTCTTCATGCATCGCATGTGAATAACTAAAGTCAGTGTTAAAAATAGCTACTACCAAACAAGTAAGATGGCTCAGATAATACTTTATAAGGTATGCCATGCAAGCTGGATGGGCTAGATCAAGTGTCAAATTCCAAACCTAAATTTTGGTCCTCAAAAATTTATATATATATAAAAGTTTACATGAAGAACTATCAATGCATTAATGGAAAAAGGTTGAAGAGCATTTTATTATACACATTTGTCTTACAAGATTAAGCAGAACCAGAGATCCAATAAATGTTTAAAGTGACTAAAATATGGTGGCATAATAAAGTGACATAGTTCAGGAAAATGTCTGTTGTCCAAAGGTGCATCAAACATACTTCCACAGATATGCAGACATATACATGCACAAATACCTTATGTCTTCCATAGAGTCCATAGCCACTCCGGCCAAGCCCACATTGCCCACAGCCAGGGGGGTTGTCAGAATTGTACCCTGATGTTGCTATAAATATTATTGAATAATCTCAATTATTTATTTTTTATCATTATATAGAAAATAATTGAAAACTATCATACTCTAAAATAACCATCTAAAAATCAAGTAGTGTTTTGGGCCCTCCCCCCCTCCCTACATTCCTTTCAAAAATACCAGATCCACCTTTTTTCATTTTTTATTAATAACTTTAATGATGTGAGTACATAAGGTAATTAGCAGCAGCAGCATTATAAAAATAAAAAAATAAAAAAAAAAAATCCACAAAAAATCAGCAATTTCTAAATTATAACAAGGTTTGTTCAAATCATTTCAACATAAAAAGAGCCAAGGTCCATCTAAATGTTGTGGTCCTCAAGAACATTGCTGGAGGGTGGTCCACTGGGATGTGTCGGCATCATAGGATTGTTGAACTCTGGATGATGGAGCACTGCAGGCATTCGAGAGCAGCCAATGCAGAAGCCCGAGCCGTCCCCTCCTCCACCACTAACACCACCTCCACCAAAGTAGCTGAGGTTGGGTAGATTTGGAGGAACAGCATCTAAAACATAAAAGAGGAAAAAGAAAATGTTCAATTCCATAATTATACAGTGTTAGGGTCTTACATGGTGAGGCGTCCTGGGGTCGTAGATATGGGGGATAAGACCAGTTGGGCAGGGGAGAGCTGTTGGGCAGGGGAGGCCAGCTGTTGGTAACCAAGTGGTCCACCATGGGAGCAGCTGGGGGAGGTGTAGCCATAGCAACATCACTACCACTAGCTACAGAATAAGGAAATGGAGACTTGTTAGTGGGATGGGCATTCCTTGCATAGTGGTTGTGCTGGATCTTCAGTTGTGCCACATCACGATTATGGTATGTTGACACAGCAATGAATGTGGTGTCCTGAAGAGGAAGGCACAACTCCTGCGATGGACTGACTCCACTCTTCACGACCACCTCAAGGACATACTTGCGCATTGTGTGGAGAAATATCTGTAGGAAGGAAAGAATGAGAATCATATTAAGTCAGCAGAAATGGAGTTGAAAATAAACAGTACATTTCCATTTTTAGAGTCCTCATAGTTAGTGATCTTGACTTTCTTGAAGCTGATGAAATTCTGCATCCAGAACTTGCCAGAGTTAGGAGAGCTGGGATGAATGTAGATCTGCTTGTCCATGTCCTCGTATGCCCCAGCCTCTCCAGTGGACTGCCAGGAGAAGTCAATGAAGCGGTAGCGGAGTGTGTCTGCTGGGGATACCTTGAGGCCCACTGAATATTGCTGACTCAGCTCTAAGCCACTCAGGCTAAGGCTCATGACAGGGAACATGCACCTATATCACGGACAACATTCACATGTGATGAAATTCACACTCAGAAATAAAACTCTATCTGGTTCTATAGAAGTACTGTTAGCTGTTGATCTCCAGCACCAAATCATTCAGTAATTTGCAACCACTCACCTCCCTAGATGATTTACGATCATTTCATTTCCACATTCGCAGAATGTCTTCCAAAGGTCACGGCGCTCCACGGTGACCATAACATTCTTCAAAGGAAGTTCTTTCTTCAATGGCTCCAACACATTTTCTTCAGAATGCACCTTTACCTCTGAAGGAACATCAATGTTTCTACATCCCCTTAAGCACTCTTCTTCTGTGCTAGGGACTGGAGCTTGTCCTGCAGAGATTGGCTTAACTTCTTTGTTTGTTGATAGCATTTCTACTCAGTTCTCCTCTAAGATTTTGCAGTAGGAGTGATCTTAGCTTGCAGTTGCTAGCCTTTTATAACCTGCCATTTGGGCTGGTCTCTCAGGGTAGCCCAGCCCATGCATGGGTGTGGAAATTGTGATTGGGTGGGTGGGGAAATTGTGGTCAGATGGGTGGCCTCGCCTATACATGGGATGGCAATGTTGTAAGTGCATGTCCTAGGTATGATAATTAAAAAAAAAAACAACTAGAGGACCATTTCCAGCTTTGCCTTCATGGTTGGAATGTTTATATAATATTTATTTGTTCCTCAATTTTCAAAAATTCAATCATAATTCAATAAGTATTAAGAATTTTGAGGTGCACAACATTTTTTATCTTTAATCAGAGGATCTATTGATGGTTTTGTGGAGATGAGGTGTGGTAGCAACTCTTGATTCAGCCACAAAGAGTTGTCAAATGAAAATTGGTTTGTCTAATAATTCCTCATTTGGCATAAATAACAAAGGTCCCTACTATCTTTTTTTCCCCCTTTGCTTTTTTTTTGTATTCTGTAACCATTATTCTCAGAGAATTAACTTGTTTATGTGCCACCAACACAAAAATGATCACCTATTCACCCATGAAAACCTGGTAACATGCATTTGGAATATAAAATACCAAAATAATTTTATTTCTTAAAATTTTAATTTCCTTCCAAACCTATTCTGTTCCAAGGGCAGATACACAACCTGTTTATTACTCTTGGGCTTTGCATACGGCTGCCCTTTAGCAAGCCTAAAATAGCTATTATGTTACTTTTGCTAGCTATATTAAAAAAAAGCTCATCAAAGTTACTAACCACACTACTACTTTTGAGATTGATTTCATTGTCCTGTGACCTACTTTTTGGTTTTACATACACATACTGACTATATATATTAACATATTTTAATGGAAGTTAGTTAATGTAGTGGAGTTGTTATGTGCCTTTTTAATGTTAATTTTTTAATTTATTTATTTTTTGTTTGTACATTTAAATGAATTTTTTTTATCTTACTTTTAATATTATTTATCTTTTGGAAGTTTCTCTGGTGTTTCATAGTTTATAAACTCACCCTGTCCTCACAAAGACATTGGCCTTGACTACACATTTTCTCAGAAAATAACTGGCCATGCCAAGAGGAATGCACTATAATAAAAAAAAAATCAAATTCGAAAGATTGAATAAAGCTTCACAAATAATCAAACACCATTTAATTATAGTTTTTTGAATGGTGATTTTTATTTATTTATATATATATATATATACATGCATACGTGTGTATACATATACATATATACATATATATTATATATTATTTTCACTAACTTCCTATGTGCATGCCTTTGTGCCTGCCTGCATATCTGTCCAGAAAAATTTTTGAACTGTGGGTCTTAGGACAGTGAATTAAACTTCATTCTGCTCCCTATGTGGTCTTGGGGTGTAGAAGGCCTTCGAATTTCTTTAAAATGTCTAACTATAAGGTTAGAGGAAAATTAAAGCCTTTTTTTTTTTTTTTTTTTTAACAGATTGTGTTGGTGAAGCTGGTAAAAGGATTTTAGCACATCCACCCACAATCAGCCCTTATCTTCGAATGAGGTAGTGACATGTAAACTCTCTTTTTTCTTATTTGATACCAAAATTGATGGCGGGTGATGTACGGGTTTGACCCGGGATGTGATCCTCTCACTTATATTTCGGCAAGGGGGGGATAAGAATTTCTCCAAGAAGGTTATACGGTGTATGGTCTTATAAATAGCCCTTATTCTTCTAATTTAGTCCCCTTGTCTTATCAAATTCATGGGTGATTATAAGGGTTATTCTAAGGTGATAAAGTCTATTATAAGGGTGTTCATATTAAGGGCCATCAATTGGATTATTTCTGGGGTATGTTCTCTCTGATCTTCATTACAACTAGAAGTGATTGATTAGGTTACAAATGGCTAATTTTGGTCAATGATGGAGATGTCATTGTCTTTCCTTGTCTTTCTTTTATGATTAGATGATTGATTTGGCTTGGGTTTTGGCTATTTCCCATGGATAGTGCCATGATGGTAGTTTTAATGAAAGTGCTCTGTATTTTGCGGCCTTTTTTTGTTTCAATACCTTATTTAACATTAGCTGAGAGAAATGTTTTAGGGTATATTCAAGGTAGAAAAGGTCCCAATGTCATAGGTCGATACGGGGGATTACAACCTTTAGTGGATGGGTTCAAATTATTGACTAAAGAATGATTCGTACCAAACATGCCAACAGTTATATCTACTTCTTCTCTCCTCTTCTCTCTTTAACTTTGGGGTTGATGGGTTGATGGCTTGAGGGGCCATTCCGTATGGTGAGGGGGTGGTGTTGAGTTATATCAGTCTCGTTATTTTATATTTATTGGCGGTTTCTTCAATTAGTGTTTATGCAGTATTAATGTCAGGCTGATCGAGTAATTCCAAATATACTTTTTTAGGGGGATAAGAGGGGCATCTCAAAAGATAAGTTATGAGGTGTACATTGGGCTAATAATTATTTCAGTTGTTTTATTTGCAGGCGATTTTAATTTAATGGAGGTGGCCATATCTCAAGTTAAAATGTGATATCTCCTACCCTTATTTACAGCTACAATCATGTTTTTTGTGTCTGCCTTAGCCGAAACTAATAGAGTTCCATTTGATTTAACAGAGGGTGAGTCGGAGTTAGTCTCAGGGTTTAATGTGGAGTATTGTCATATAATTTTAATGTCTGCTTTAGGGGTAACTTTATTTCTGGGGGGGGGGGAGGCGTTAAAGTGACTTACTATGTGTTAGTTGGTAGTGGGTAATTTGGAATGAAAATGTCTTTTCACCCTTTGCTATTTATTTTTATAAAGGGGACTTATCCTCGAATCCGATATGATCAGTTAATGTATTTATTATGAAAATCTCTATTTACCTTTGAGTTTGGGGTTGTTGGTGTTTTTTTCTGGGTGTTTAATCGGGTTCAAATAATACTCTGTGGGTTCCAAAGGATTTTAAAGCCTTTCCACCCGCCCTTATACAAATACAAACATGAATGTTTAGGACTTCCTCTCTGTTTTCATATCGTTTTCCATCCCCAATCGCCAAGTAATTGACTCTTAAAATGTAATGGAATCGGCTGTAAAGCGAGAAGAGAAGAGTTCAACTCTCTCTCCTGTAAAATGTGGGTATTTGTGACTGATTCGGTAGGAATAGAGTCGTTCTTAGCAGGTGATACAAGTTTTACCTAAATAAGGGGTAATTATCTTGGTTATTGATCAACAAAGTTGATGAAAATGGGTAGAAGATATAGAGGATGGGTGAATCATTATCTGAATATTTGTCGTTGTCTTATCCGTTATCTTGTCTTCTACAAATAAGGGGGATGGGATGTGGAAGTATTTAATTAATTAGTATGAACAAGTAAATAAGGGATAGTTAGGAGGTTATAATGGGGCGTTATAGACGTAATCTTTGAGTAACCAGTCACGTACACCTACCATGAGGCTTTAAGTAACTGAAGCATCTAAGTACTTAAGTGAGAAATTAAACGAAATTATGTGAATAGCGGCTAACGAAAGGATAAGTCAGCCATTTTATAATATCGTAGAGGGTTACAGGCCCGTGATAATGGCAAGTATTGTATTGTAAGAATCTGAATTTCTCTGTCGAAAGAGTATAATTATTGGAAGATAGGTATTACATATATCTAAATATTTGGGCTAGGGCTAGGGCTAGGGCTAGGGCTAGGGCTAGGGCTAGGGTTCTTTTTAGGTACTGATTTTGCCCTCCTCTTGCTTGACACGCTGGTTCCTGACTGGATGTCACGGATTACTAGTCTGGTCTGGCGTGAGTCTGAGCGCAGTTGGCGTGACATCGTACTTTAGCTAGTCCAGCTGTTTCCCACTCCCGATGAAGGTTGGAAAACAGTTAAAAAAAGAAACAAATATATGTTGGCAACGTTTCTCTCTTGACGAGCTTCTTCAGGCCTATTTGAGTTTTGAACACTGGACGAGCATGGGCAGTGGGCCCTTATCTAGTGTGTGCAGTGTGTGTGGGTGCAATCTGATTGGATGAATTAGAAATTAGAAATTAGAAATTAGAAATTAAATTTAAATGAATTAGGGAAGTGGGTGAGTGGTTAAATGAATTAATGGGCTAGGGCTAGGGCTAGGGCTAGGGCTAGGGCTAGGGCTAGGGCTAGGGCTAGGGCTAGGGCTAGGGCTAGGGCTAGGGCTAGGGCTAGGGCTAGGGCTAGGGCTAGGGCTAGGGCTAGGGTTTTGGTAGTCAGTGGGACTATAGTGAGTCCTCCCCTTGTCAGAAAACATCTCGCCCCTGGACGGCAGGAGCCCACCCCAGAGTAAGTTACCAGTCAAATATTCAGACAAAAAGAAGTATCATGAATTATAGCGACATGTTTCGTCCTATGGGTGGACTCATCAGGCTAATGACTGGTGGGGCTGTGCCCTCTTTATATTGACAAATGTGTGGTGAAAGAATGTGGTGGGGATGGTGGTTGCTGGTTAGCAAGCACATGCCCCCTTGACAATGGAAAAATTAAATTAAAGCAAAATGACAGACAACAATGAGTGAGATCATAAAAGAACAGAAGAAGAAGAAGAAGAAAAAAAAAAATACAATTAACAGAATTAACCATGTGCAGCACTCAAATACCAAACGCCTCATGACTTAGGGATTGCCTTAGGGGTGGCTGATCACCTGGGAGGGGGTAACTGCAGTAATATAAAGAGAGAGAGAGAGAGGGAGAGAGAAAGAAAGAAAGAGAAAAAAAATAAATAATAATAATAATAAAAAATAAAAAAAAATAATAATAAAAAAAATAAAAAAAATAAATAAATAAATAATAATATCTAAATAAATAATAAATAAACAAATTATAATTAACAAAATTAACCATGTGCCGCACTCAAATACCAACGCCTCATGACCTAGGGATTGCCTTAGGGGTGGCTGATCACCTGGGAGGGGGTAACTGCAGTAATATATAAAGAGAGAGAGGGAAGAAGAAAAAAAGAAAAAAAAAATAAATAAAAAATAAAAAAAATAAAAAAAATAAAAAAAAAAATAATAATAATAATAATAATTTATTTTAACCAAAGCAAGGGATAGAGTGGTGACTAATGTAGATCAGCACCTCTAGGGTGAGGAGGATCCCAGCTTGTGACCATTAGTATGAATCAAGCAATGAAGGGGATGTAAAGTTAAAGTGTATGTTTGTGTGTGCATATGTAACAGTCAATGAAGGGGACATAATGATAAAGTGTATGTTTGTGTGTGCGTGTGAAACATTACTGTCCGATGTGATGCTGTGGAGGTGGAGGCTGGAGCATCTTGGGGTAGATGTTCTACAGCAAGTCTCCTCCTGGTGGGGTAGAGAAGAGGTGTGGTCAGGGAGGTGAGTTGGAGAGGTGCAGGCTGGAGCATCTTGGGGTAGATGTTCTACAGCAGGTCTCCTCCTGGTGGGGTAGGTGAGTTGGAGATGGAGAGGTGTAATAGGTGGAGATGTTACTCTTTGGTCCTGCTTCCAGAGGTGTTGTGGAATGGAGCAGGTACCCTGCCATAGGAGTTGGCTTAG
>CAXAKH010000001.1:32500-37500 GCA_963969325.1 Lycopodina hypogea | reverse complement strand
GGTAGATGTTCTACAGCAAGTCTCCTCCTGGTGGGGTAGAGAAGAGGTGTGGTCAGGGAGGTGAGTTGGAGAGGTGCAGGCTGGAGCATCTTGGGGTAGATGTTCTACAGCAGGTCTCCTCCTGGTGGGGTAGGTGAGTTGGAGATGGAGAGGTGTAATAGGTGGAGATGTTACTCTTTGGTCCTGCTTCCAGAGGTGTTGTGGAATGGAGCAGGTACCCTGCCATAGGAGTTGGCTTAGAGCAGTGTTGTGAGATGGGTTGGAGATGGAGAGGTGTGGGAGATGGAGAGGTGTGGTTGATAGAGATGTTCTGCTTTAGATCTGCTTCCAGAAGTGTTGTGGGATGGAGCAGGTACCCTGCCATAGGAGTTGGCTGGAGCAATGCAGAGAGGTGGGTTGGAGATGGACAGGTGTGGTAGGTGGAAAGGTGAAGGTATTCTGCTGTGGGTCTGTTTCCAGTGGTGGAGCGGATCCCTAGCCAGAGGGGTAGGCTGTAGCAGTTTAGGTGTTGGGTTGGAGAAGTGTGAAGCGGAGCAGCGTAGACGTTGGGGTGGAGAGTAGAGAAATGTAGCGGCAAGGCTGGGCATCCTGGCGAGAGGGTGGTCCATGGTTTGAGGTTTCCAACGCTGGGGGAGGATTGCGCAAAGCTAGAGCTAGGGCTAGGGTTTTGGTAGTCAGTGGGACTATAGTGAGTCCTCCCCTTGTCAGAAAACATCTCGCCCCTGGACGGCAGGAGCCCACCCCAGAGTAAGTTACCAGTCAAATATTCAGACAAAAAGAAGTATCATGAATTATAGCGACATGTTTCGTCCTATGGGTGGACTCATCAGGCTAATGACTGGTGGGGCTGTGCCCTCTTTATATTGACAAATGTGTGGTGAAAGAATGTGGTGGGGATGGTGGTTGCTGGTTAGCAAGCACATGCCCCCTTGACAATGGAAAAATTAAATTAAAGCAAAATGACAGACAACAATGAGTGAGATCATAAAAGAACAGAAGAAGAAGAAGAAGAAGAAAAAAAAAAAATACAATTAACAGAATTAACCATGTGCAGCACTCAAATACCAAACGCCTCATGACTTAGGGATTGCCTTAGGGGTGGCAGATCACCTGGGAGGGGGTAACTGCAGTAATATAAAGAGAGAGAGAGAGAGGGAGAGAGAAAGAAAGAAAGAGAAAAAAAATAAATAATAATAATAATAAAAAATAAAAAAAAATAATAATAAAAAAAAAAAATAAAATAAATAAATAAATAATAATATCTAAATAAATAATAAATAAACAAATTATAATTAACAAAATTAACCATGTGCCGCACTCAAATACCAACGCCTCATGACCTAGGGATTGCCTTAGGGGTGGCTGATCACCTGGGAGGGGGTAACTGCAGTAATATATAAAGAGAGAGAGGGAAGAAGAAAAAAAGAAAAAAAAAAATAAATAAAAAATAAAAAAAATAAAAAAAATAAAAAAAAAAAAATAATAATAATAATAATAATTTATTTTAACCAAAGCAAGGGATAGAGTGGTGACTAATGTAGATCAGCACCTCTAGGGTGAGGAGGATCCCAGCTTGTGACCATTAGTATGAATCAAGCAATGAAGGGGATGTAAAGTTAAAGTGTATGTTTGTGTGTGCATATGTAACAGTCAATGAAGGGGACATAATGATAAAGTGTATGTTTGTGTGTGCGTGTGAAACATTACTGTCCGATGTGATGCTGTGGAGGTGGAGGCTGGAGCATCTTGGGGTAGATGTTCTACAGCAAGTCTCCTCCTGGTGGGGTAGAGAAGAGGTGTGGTCAGGGAGGTGAGTTGGAGAGGTGCAGGCTGGAGCATCTTGGGGTAGATGTTCTACAGCAGGTCTCCTCCTGGTGGGGTAGGTGAGTTGGAGATGGAGAGGTGTAATAGGTGGAGATGTTACTCTTTGGTCCTGCTTCCAGAGGTGTTGTGGAATGGAGCAGGTACCCTGCCATAGGAGTTGGCTTAGAGCAGTGTTGTGAGATGGGTTGGAGATGGAGAGGTGTGGGAGATGGAGAGGTGTGGTTGATAGAGATGTTCTGCTTTAGATCTGCTTCCAGAAGTGTTGTGGGATGGAGCAGGTACCCTGCCATAGGAGTTGGCTGGAGCAATGCAGAGAGGTGGGTTGGAGATGGACAGGTGTGGTAGGTGGAAAGGTGAAGGTATTCTGCTGTGGGTCTGTTTCCAGTGGTGGAGCGGATCCCTAGCCAGAGGGGTAGGCTGTAGCAGTTTAGGTGTTGGGTTGGAGAAGTGTGAAGCGGAGCAGCGTAGACGTTGGGGTGGAGAGTAGAGAAATGTAGCGGCAAGGCTGGGCATCCTGGCGAGAGGGTGGTCCATGGTTTGAGGTTTCCAACGCTGGGGGAGGATTGCGCAAAGCTAGAGCTAGGGCTAGGGTTTTGGTAGTCAGTGGGACTATAGTGAGTCCTCCCCTTGTCAGAAAACATCTCGCCCCTGGACGGCAGGAGCCCACCCCAGAGTAAGTTACCAGTCAAATATTCAGACAAAAAGAAGTATCATGAATTATAGCGACATGTTTCGTCCTATGGGTGGACTCATCAGGCTAATGACTGGTGGGGCTGTGCCCTCTTTATATTGACAAATGTGTGGTGAAAGAATGTGGTGGGGATGGTGGTTGCTGGTTAGCAAGCACATGCCCCCTTGACAATGGAAAAATTAAATTAAAGCAAAATGACAGACAACAATGAGTGAGATCATAAAAGAACAGAAGAAGAAGAAGAAGAAGAAAAAAAAAAATACAATTAACAGAATTAACCATGTGCAGCACTCAAATACCAAACGCCTCATGATTTAGGGATTGCCTTAGGGGTGGCAGATCACCTGGGAGGGGGTAACTGCAGTAATATAAAGAGAGAGAGAGAGAGGGAGAGAGAAAGAAAGAAAGAGAAAAAAAAAAAAATAATAATAATAATAAAAAATAAAAAAAAATAATAATAAAAAAAAAAAATAAATAAATAAATAAATAATAATATCTAAATAAATAATAAATAAACAAATTATAATTAACAAAATTAACCATGTGCAGCACTCAAATACCAACGCCTCATGACCTAGGGATTGCCTTAGGGGTGGCTGATCACCTGGGAGGGGGTAACTGCAGTAATATATAAAGAGAGAGAGGGAAGAAGAAAAAAAGAAAAAAAAAAATAAATAAAAAATAAAAAAAATAAAAAAAATAAAAAAAAAAATAATAATAATAATAATAATTTATTTTAACCAAAGCAAGGGATAGAGTGGTGACTAATGTAGATCAGCACCTCTAGGGTGAGGAGGATCCCAGCTTGTGACCATTAGTATGAATCAAGCAATGAAGGGGATGTAAAGTTAAAGTGTATGTTTGTGTGTGCATATGTAACAGTCAATGAAGGGGACATAATGATAAAGTGTATGTTTGTGTGTGCGTGTGAAACATTACTGTCCGATGTGATGCTGTGGAGGTGGAGGCTGGAGCATCTTGGGGTAGATGTTCTACAGCAAGTCTCCTCCTGG
The DNA here is from genome assembly GCA_963969325.1 of Lycopodina hypogea. Lineage (NCBI taxonomy): Eukaryota > Metazoa > Porifera > Demospongiae > Poecilosclerida > Cladorhizidae > Lycopodina > Lycopodina hypogea. The sequence goes on along the minus strand of CAXAKH010000001.1, from coordinate 33,972 downwards.
TGGGGTAGAGAAGAGGTGTGGTCAGGGAGGTGAGTTGGAGAGGTGCAGGCTGGAGCATCTTGGGGTAGATGTTCTACAGCAGGTCTCCTCCTGGTGGGGTAGGTGAGTTGGAGATGGAGAGGTGTAATAGGTGGAGATGTTACTCTTTGGTCCTGCTTCCAGAGGTGTTGTGGAATGGAGCAGGTACCCTGCCATAGGAGTTGGCTTAGAGCAGTGTTGTGAGATGGGTTGGAGATGGAGAGGTGTGGGAGATGGAGAGGTGTGGTTGATAGAGATGTTCTGCTTTAGATCTGCTTCCAGAAGTGTTGTGGGATGGAGCAGGTACCCTGCCATAGGAGTTGGCTGGAGCAATGCAGAGAGGTGGGTTGGAGATGGACAGGTGTGGTAGGTGGAAAGGTGAAGGTATTCTGCTGTGGGTCTGTTTCCAGTGGTGGAGCGGATCCCTAGCCAGAGGGGTAGGCTGTAGCAGTTTAGGTGTTGGGTTGGAGAAGTGTGAAGCGGAGCAGCGTAGACGTTGGGGTGGAGAGTAGAGAAATGTAGCGGCAAGGCTGGGCATCCTGGCGAGAGGGTGGTCCATGGTTTGAGGTTTCCAACGCTGGGGGAGGATTGCGCAAAGCTAGAGCTAGGGCTAGGGTTTTGGTAGTCAGTGGGACTATAGTGAGTCCTCCCCTTGTCAGAAAACATCTCGCCCCTGGACGGCAGGAGCCCACCCCAGAGTAAGTTACCAGTCAAATATTCAGACAAAAAGAAGTATCATGAATTATAGCGACATGTTTCGTCCTATGGGTGGACTCATCAGGCTAATGACTGGTGGGGCTGTGCCCTCTTTATATTGACAAATGTGTGGTGAAAGAATGTGGTGGGGATGGTGGTTGCTGGTTAGCAAGCACATGCCCCCTTGACAATGGAAAAATTAAATTAAAGCAAAATGACAGACAACAATGAGTGAGATCATAAAAGAACAGAAGAAGAAGAAGAAGAAGAAAAAAAAAAAATACAATTAACAGAATTAACCATGTGCAGCACTCAAATACCAAACGCCTCATGACTTAGGGATTGCCTTAGGGGTGGCAGATCACCTGGGAGGGGGTAACTGCAGTAATATAAAGAGAGAGAGAGAGAGGGAGAGAGAAAGAAAGAAAGAGAAAAAAAAAAAATAATAATAATAATAAAAAATAAAAAAAAATAATAATAAAAAAAATTAAAAAAATAAATAAATAAATAATAATATCTAAATAAATAATAAATAAACAAATTATAATTAACAAAATTAACCATGTGCCGCACTCAAATACCAACGCCTCATGACCTAGGGATTGCCTTAGGGGTGGCTGATCACCTGGGAGGGGGGAACTGCAGTAATATATAAAGAGAGAGAGGGAAGAAGAAAAAAAGAAAAAAAAAATAAATAAAAAATAAAAAAAATAAAAAAAATAAAAAAAAAAAAATAATAATAATAATAATAATTTATT
>CAXAKH010000001.1:0-12500 GCA_963969325.1 Lycopodina hypogea | reverse complement strand
TGGGTTGGAGAAGTGTGAAGCGGAGCAGCGTAGACGTTGGGGTGGAGAGTAGAGAAATGTAGCGGCAAGGCTGGGCATCCTGGCGAGAGGGTGGTCCATGGTTTGAGGTTTCCAACGCTGGGGGAGGATTGCGCAAAGCTAGAGCTAGGGCTAGGGTTTTGGTAGTCAGTGGGACTATAGTGAGTCCTCCCCTTGTCAGAAAACATCTCGCCCCTGGACGGCAGGAGCCCACCCCAGAGTAAGTTACCAGTCAAATATTCAGACAAAAAGAAGTATCATGAATTATAGCGACATGTTTCGTCCTATGGGTGGACTCATCAGGCTAATGACTGGTGGGGCTGTGCCCTCTTTATATTGACAAATGTGTGGTGAAAGAATGTGGTGGGGATGGTGGTTGCTGGTTAGCAAGCACATGCCCCCTTGACAATGGAAAAATTAAATTAAAGCAAAATGACAGACAACAATGAGTGAGATCATAAAAGAACAGAAGAAGAAGAAGAAGAAGAAAAAAAAAAAATACAATTAACAGAATTAACCATGTGCAGCACTCAAATACCAAACGCCTCATGACTTAGGGATTGCCTTAGGGGTGGCAGATCACCTGGGAGGGGGTAACTGCAGTAATATAAAGAGAGAGAGAGAGAGGGAGAGAGAAAGAAAGAAAGAGAAAAAAAAAAAATAATAATAATAATAAAAAATAAAAAAAAATAATAATAAAAAAAAAAAAAAAAAATAAATAAATAAATAATAATATCTAAATAAATAATAAATAAACAAATTATAATTAACAAAATTAACCATGTGCAGCACTCAAATACCAACGCCTCATGACCTAGGGATTGCCTTAGGGGTGGCTGATCACCTGGGAGGGGGTAACTGCAGTAATATATAAAGAGAGAGAGGGAAGAAGAAAAAAAGAAAAAAAAAAATAAATAAAAAATAAAAAAAAATAAAAAAAATAAAAAAAAAAATAATAATAATAATAATAATTTATTTTAACCAAAGCAAGGGATAGAGTGGTGACTAATGTAGATCAGCACCTCTAGGGTGAGGAGGATCCCAGCTTGTGACCATTAGTATGAATCAAGCAATGAAGGGGATGTAAAGTTAAAGTGTATGTTTGTGTGTGCATATGTAACAGTCAATGAAGGGGACATAATGATAAAGTGTATGTTTGTGTGTGCGTGTGAAACATTACTGTCCGATGTGATGCTGTGGAGGTGGAGGCTGGAGCATCTTGGGGTAGATGTTCTACAGCAAGTCTCCTCCTGGTGGGGTAGAGAAGAGGTGTGGTCAGGGAGGTGAGTTGGAGAGGTGCAGGCTGGAGCATCTTGGGGTAGATGTTCTACAGCAGGTCTCCTCCTGGTGGGGTAGGTGAGTTGGAGATGGAGAGGTGTAATAGGTGGAGATGTTACTCTTTGGTCCTGCTTCCAGAGGTGTTGTGGAATGGAGCAGGTACCCTGCCATAGGAGTTGGCTTAGAGCAGTGTTGTGAGATGGGTTGGAGATGGAGAGGTGTGGGAGATGGAGAGGTGTGGTTGATAGAGATGTTCTGCTTTAGATCTGCTTCCAGAAGTGTTGTGGGATGGAGCAGGTACCCTGCCATAGGAGTTGGCTGGAGCAATGCAGAGAGGTGGGTTGGAGATGGACAGGTGTGGTAGGTGGAAAGGTGAAGGTATTCTGCTGTGGGTCTGTTTCCAGTGGTGGAGCGGATCCCTAGCCAGAGGGGTAGGCTGTAGCAGTTTAGGTGTTGGGTTGGAGAAGTGTGAAGCGGAGCAGCGTAGACGTTGGGGTGGAGAGTAGAGAAATGTAGCGGCAAGGCTGGGCATCCTGGCGAGAGGGTGGTCCATGGTTTGAGGTTTCCAACGCTGGGGGAGGATTGCGCAAAGCTAGAGCTAGGGCTAGGGTTTTGGTAGTCAGTGGGACTATAGTGAGTCCTCCCCTTGTCAGAAAACATCTCGCCCCTGGACGGCAGGAGCCCACCCCAGAGTAAGTTACCAGTCAAATATTCAGACAAAAAGAAGTATCATGAATTATAGCGACATGTTTCGTCCTATGGGTGGACTCATCAGGCTAATGACTGGTGGGGCTGTGCCCTCTTTATATTGACAAATGTGTGGTGAAAGAATGTGGTGGGGATGGTGGTTGCTGGTTAGCAAGCACATGCCCCCTTGACAATGGAAAAATTAAATTAAAGCAAAATGACAGACAACAATGAGTGAGATCATAAAAGAACAGAAGAAGAAGAAGAAGAAGAAAAAAAAAAAATACAATTAACAGAATTAACCATGTGCAGCACTCAAATACCAAACGCCTCATGACTTAGGGATTGCCTTAGGGGTGGCAGATCACCTGGGAGGGGGTAACTGCAGTAATATAAAGAGAGAGAGAGAGAGGGAGAGAGAAAGAAAGAAAGAGAAAAAAAAAAAATAATAATAATAATAAAAAATAAAAAAAAATAATAATAAAAAAAAAAAAAAAAAATAAATAAATAAATAATAATATCTAAATAAATAATAAATAAACAAATTATAATTAACAAAATTAACCATGTGCAGCACTCAAATACCAACGCCTCATGACCTAGGGATTGCCTTAGGGGTGGCTGATCACCTGGGAGGGGGTAACTGCAGTAATATATAAAGAGAGAGAGGGAAGAAGAAAAAAAGAAAAAAAAAAATAAATAAAAAATAAAAAAAAATAAAAAAAATAAAAAAAAAAATAATAATAATAATAATAATTTATTTTAACCAAAGCAAGGGATAGAGTGGTGACTAATGTAGATCAGCACCTCTAGGGTGAGGAGGATCCCAGCTTGTGACCATTAGTATGAATCAAGCAATGAAGGGGATGTAAAGTTAAAGTGTATGTTTGTGTGTGCATATGTAACAGTCAATGAAGGGGACATAATGATAAAGTGTATGTTTGTGTGTGCGTGTGAAACATTACTGTCCGATGTGATGCTGTGGAGGTGGAGGCTGGAGCATCTTGGGGTAGATGTTCTACAGCAAGTCTCCTCCTGGTGGGGTAGAGAAGAGGTGTGGTCAGGGAGGTGAGTTGGAGAGGTGCAGGCTGGAGCATCTTGGGGTAGATGTTCTACAGCAGGTCTCCTCCTGGTGGGGTAGGTGAGTTGGAGATGGAGAGGTGTAATAGGTGGAGATGTTACTCTTTGGTCCTGCTTCCAGAGGTGTTGTGGAATGGAGCAGGTACCCTGCCATAGGAGTTGGCTTAGAGCAGTGTTGTGAGATGGGTTGGAGATGGAGAGGTGTGGGAGATGGAGAGGTGTGGTTGATAGAGATGTTCTGCTTTAGATCTGCTTCCAGAAGTGTTGTGGGATGGAGCAGGTACCCTGCCATAGGAGTTGGCTGGAGCAATGCAGAGAGGTGGGTTGGAGATGGACAGGTGTGGTAGGTGGAAAGGTGAAGGTATTCTGCTGTGGGTCTGTTTCCAGTGGTGGAGCGGATCCCTAGCCAGAGGGGTAGGCTGTAGCAGTTTAGGTGTTGGGTTGGAGAAGTGTGAAGCGGAGCAGCGTAGACGTTGGGGTGGAGAGTAGAGAAATGTAGCGGCAAGGCTGGGCATCCTGGCGAGAGGGTGGTCCATGGTTTGAGGTTTCCAACGCTGGGGGAGGATTGCGCAAAGCTAGAGCTAGGGCTAGGGTTTTGGTAGTCAGTGGGACTATAGTGAGTCCTCCCCTTGTCAGAAAACATCTCGCCCCTGGACGGCAGGAGCCCACCCCAGAGTAAGTTACCAGTCAAATATTCAGACAAAAAGAAGTATCATGAATTATAGCGACATGTTTCGTCCTATGGGTGGACTCATCAGGCTAATGACTGGTGGGGCTGTGCCCTCTTTATATTGACAAATGTGTGGTGAAAGAATGTGGTGGGGATGGTGGTTGCTGGTTAGCAAGCACATGCCCCCTTGACAATGGAAAAATTAAATTAAAGCAAAATGACAGACAACAATGAGTGAGATCATAAAAGAACAGAAGAAGAAGAAGAAGAAGAAGAAAAAAAAAATACAATTAACAGAATTAACCATGTGCAGCACTCAAATACCAAACGCCTCATGACTTAGGGATTGCCTTAGGGGTGGCAGATCACCTGGGAGGGGGTAACTGCAGTAATATAAAGAGAGAGAGAGAGAGGGAGAGAGAAAGAAAGAAAGAGAAAAAAAAAAAATAATAATAATAATAAAAAATAAAAAAAAATAATAATAAAAAAAAAAAAATAAAATAAATAAATAAATAATAATATCTAAATAAATAATAAATAAACAAATTATAATTAACAAAATTAACCATGTGCAGCACTCAAATACCAACGCCTCATGACCTAGGGATTGCCTTAGGGGTGGCTGATCACCTGGGAGGGGGTAACTGCAGTAATATATAAAGAGAGAGAGGGAAGAAGAAAAAAAGAAAAAAAAAAATAAATAAAAAATAAAAAAAAATAAAAAAAATAAAAAAAAAAATAATAATAATAATAATAATTTATTTTAACCAAAGCAAGGGATAGAGTGGTGACTAATGTAGATCAGCACCTCTAGGGTGAGGAGGATCCCAGCTTGTGACCATTAGTATGAATCAAGCAATGAAGGGGATGTAAAGTTAAAGTGTATGTTTGTGTGTGCATATGTAACAGTCAATGAAGGGGACATAATGATAAAGTGTATGTTTGTGTGTGCGTGTGAAACATTACTGTCCGATGTGATGCTGTGGAGGTGGAGGCTGGAGCATCTTGGGGTAGATGTTCTACAGCAAGTCTCCTCCTGGTGGGGTAGAGAAGAGGTGTGGTCAGGGAGGTGAGTTGGAGAGGTGCAGGCTGGAGCATCTTGGGGTAGATGTTCTACAGCAGGTCTCCTCCTGGTGGGGTAGGTGAGTTGGAGATGGAGAGGTGTAATAGGTGGAGATGTTACTCTTTGGTCCTGCTTCCAGAGGTGTTGTGGAATGGAGCAGGTACCCTGCCATAGGAGTTGGCTTAGAGCAGTGTTGTGAGATGGGTTGGAGATGGAGAGGTGTGGGAGATGGAGAGGTGTGGTTGATAGAGATTTTCTGCTTTAGATCTGCTTCCAGAAGTGTTGTGGGATGGAGCAGGTACCCTGCCATAGGAGTTGGCTGGAGCAATGCAGAGAGGTGGGTTGGAGATGGACAGGTGTGGTAGGTGGAAAGGTGAAGGTATTCTGCTGTGGGTCTGTTTCCAGTGGTGGAGCGGATCCCTAGCCAGAGGGGTAGGCTGTAGCAGTTTAGGTGTTGGGTTGGAGAAGTGTGAAGCGGAGCAGCGTAGACGTTGGGGTGGAGAGTAGAGAAATGTAGCGGCAAGGCTGGGCATCCTGGCGAGAGGGTGGTCCATGGTTTGAGGTTTCCAACGCTGGGGGAGGATTGCGCAAAGCTAGAGCTAGGGCTAGGGTTTTGGTAGTCAGTGGGACTATAGTGAGTCCTCCCCTTGTCAGAAAACATCTCGCCCCTGGACGGCAGGAGCCCACCCCAGAGTAAGTTACCAGTCAAATATTCAGACAAAAAGAAGTATCATGAATTATAGCGACATGTTTCGTCCTATGGGTGGACTCATCAGGCTAATGACTGGTGGGGCTGTGCCCTCTTTATATTGACAAATGTGTGGTGAAAGAATGTGGTGGGGATGGTGGTTGCTGGTTAGCAAGCACATGCCCCCTTGACAATGGAAAAATTAAATTAAAGCAAAATGACAGACAACAATGAGTGAGATCATAAAAGAACAGAAGAAGAAGAAGAAGAAGAAAAAAAAAAAATACAATTAACAGAATTAACCATGTGCAGCACTCAAATACCAAACGCCTCTTGACTTAGGGATTGCCTTAGGGGTGGCAGATCACCTGGGAGGGGGTAACTGCAGTAATATAAAGAGAGAGAGAGAGAGGGAGAGAGAAAGAAAGAAAGAGAAAAAAAAATAATAATAATAATAATAAAAAATAAAAAAAAATAATAATAAAAAAAAAAAAAATAAATAAATAAATAAATAATAATATCTAAATAAATAATAAATAAACAAATTATAATTAACAAAATTAACCATGTGCAGCACTCAAATACCAACGCCTCATGACCTAGGGATTGCCTTAGGGGTGGCTGATCACCTGGGAGGGGGTAACTGCAGTAATATATAAAGAGAGAGAGGGAAGAAGAAAAAAAGAAAAAAAAAATAAATAAAAAATAAAAAAAATAAAAAAAATAAAAAAAAAAATAATAATAATAATAATAATTTATTTTAACCAAAGCAAGGGATAGAGTGGTGACTAATGTAGATCAGCACCTCTAGGGTGAGGAGGATCCCAGCTTGTGACCATTAGTATGAATCAAGCAATGAAGGGGATGTAAAGTTAAAGTGTATGTTTGTGTGTGCATATGTAACAGTCAATGAAGGGGACATAATGATAAAGTGTATGTTTGTGTGTGCGTGTGAAACATTACTGTCCGATGTGATGCTGTGGAGGTGGAGGCTGGAGCATCTTGGGGTAGATGTTCTACAGCAAGTCTCCTCCTGGTGGGGTAGAGAAGAGGTGTGGTCAGGGAGGTGAGTTGGAGAGGTGCAGGCTGGAGCATCTTGGGGTAGATGTTCTACAGCAGGTCTCCTCCTGGTGGGGTAGGTGAGTTGGAGATGGAGAGGTGTAATAGGTGGAGATGTTACTCTTTGGTCCTGCTTCCAGAGGTGTTGTGGAATGGAGCAGGTACCCTGCCATAGGAGTTGGCTTAGAGCAGTGTTGTGAGATGGGTTGGAGATGGAGAGGTGTGGGAGATGGAGAGGTGTGGTTGATAGAGATGTTCTGCTTTAGATCTGCTTCCAGAAGTGTTGTGGGATGGAGCAGGTACCCTGCCATAGGAGTTGGCTGGAGCAATGCAGAGAGGTGGGTTGGAGATGGACAGGTGTGGTAGGTGGAAAGGTGAAGGTATTCTGCTGTGGGTCTGTTTCCAGTGGTGGAGCGGATCCCTAGCCAGAGGGGTAGGCTGTAGCAGTTTAGGTGTTGGGTTGGAGAAGTGTGAAGCGGAGCAGCGTAGACGTTGGGGTGGAGAGTAGAGAAATGTAGCGGCAAGGCTGGGCATCCTGGCGAGAGGGTGGTCCATGGTTTGAGGTTTCCAACGCTGGGGGAGGATTGCGCAAAGCTAGAGCTAGGGCTAGGGTTTTGGTAGTCAGTGGGACTATAGTGAGTCCTCCCCTTGTCAGAAAACATCTCGCCCCTGGACGGCAGGAGCCCACCCCAGAGTAAGTTACCAGTCAAATATTCAGACAAAAAGAAGTATCATGAATTATAGCGACATGTTTCGTCCTATGGGTGGACTCATCAGGCTAATGACTGGTGGGGCTGTGCCCTCTTTATATTGACAAATGTGTGGTGAAAGAATGTGGTGGGGATGGTGGTTGCTGGTTAGCAAGCACATGCCCCCTTGACAATGGAAAAATTAAATTAAAGCAAAATGACAGACAACAATGAGTGAGATCATAAAAGAACAGAAGAAGAAGAAGAAGAAGAAAAAAAAAAATACAATTAACAGAATTAACCATGTGCAGCACTCAAATACCAAACGCCTCATGACTTAGGGATTGCCTTAGGGGTGGCAGATCACCTGGGAGGGGGTAACTGCAGTAATATAAAGAGAGAGAGAGAGAGGGAGAGAGAAAGAAAGAAAGAGAAAAAAAATAAATAATAATAATAATAAAAAATAAAAAAAAATAATAATAAAAAAAAAAAAAAATAATAAATAAATAAATAATAATATCTAAATAAATAATAAATAAACAAATTATAATTAACAAAATTAACCATGTGCAGCACTCAAATACCAACGCCTCATGACCTAGGGATTGCCTTAGGGGTGGCTGATCACCTGGGAGGGGGTAACTGCAGTAATATATAAAGAGAGAGAGGGAAGAAGAAAAAAAGAAAAAAAAAGAAAAAAAAAAAATAAATAAAAAATAAAAAAAATAAAAAAAATAAAAAAAAAAATAATAATAATAATAATAATTTATTTTAACCAAAGCAAGGGATAGAGTGGTGACTAATGTAGATCAGCACCTCTAGGGTGAGGAGGATCCCAGCTTGTGACCATTAGTATGAATCAAGCAATGAAGGGGATGTAAAGTTAAAGTGTATGTTTGTGTGTGCATATGTAACAGTCAATGAAGGGGACATAATGATAAAGTGTATGTTTGTGTGTGCGTGTGAAACATTACTGTCCGATGTGATGCTGTGGAGGTGGAGGCTGGAGCATCTTGGGGTAGATGTTCTACAGCAAGTCTCCTCCTGGTGGGGTAGAGAAGAGGTGTGGTCAGGGAGGTGAGTTGGAGAGGTGCAGGCTGGAGCATCTTGGGGTAGATGTTCTACAGCAGGTCTCCTCCTGGTGGGGTAGGTGAGTTGGAGATGGAGAGGTGTAATAGGTGGAGATGTTACTCTTTGGTCCTGCTTCCAGAGGTGTTGTGGAATGGAGCAGGTACCCTGCCATAGGAGTTGGCTTAGAGCAGTGTTGTGAGATGGGTTGGAGATGGAGAGGTGTGGGAGATGGAGAGGTGTGGTTGATAGAGATGTTCTGCTTTAGATCTGCTTCCAGAAGTGTTGTGGGATGGAGCAGGTACCCTGCCATAGGAGTTGGCTGGAGCAATGCAGAGAGGTGGGTTGGAGATGGACAGGTGTGGTAGGTGGAAAGGTGAAGGTATTCTGCTGTGGGTCTGTTTCCAGTGGTGGAGCGGATCCCTAGCCAGAGGGGTAGGCTGTAGCAGTTTAGGTGTTGGGTTGGAGAAGTGTGAAGCGGAGCAGCGTAGACGTTGGGGTGGAGAGTAGAGAAATGTAGCGGCAAGGCTGGGCATCCTGGCGAGAGGGTGGTCCATGGTTTGAGGTTTCCAACGCTGGGGGAGGATTGCGCAAAGCTAGAGCTAGGGCTAGGGTTTTGGTAGTCAGTGGGACTATAGTGAGTCCTCCCCTTGTCAGAAAACATCTCGCCCCTGGACGGCAGGAGCCCACCCCAGAGTAAGTTACCAGTCAAATATTCAGACAAAAAGAAGTATCATGAATTATAGCGACATGTTTCGTCCTATGGGTGGACTCATCAGGCTAATGACTGGTGGGGCTGTGCCCTCTTTATATTGACAAATGTGTGGTGAAAGAATGTGGTGGGGATGGTGGTTGCTGGTTAGCAAGCACATGCCCCCTTGACAATGGAAAAATTAAATTAAAGCAAAATGACAGACAACAATGAGTGAGATCATAAAAGAACAGAAGAAGAAGAAGAAGAAGAAAAAAAAAAAATACAATTAACAGAATTAACCATGTGCAGCACTCAAATACCAAACGCCTCTTGACTTAGGGATTGCCTTAGGGGTGGCAGATCACCTGGGAGGGGGTAACTGCAGTAATATAAAGAGAGAGAGAGAGAGGGAGAGAGAAAGAAAGAAAGAGAAAAAAAAATAATAATAATAATAATAAAAAATAAAAAAAAATAATAATAAAAAAAAAAAAAATAAATAAATAAATAAATAATAATATCTAAATAAATAATAAATAAACAAATTATAATTAACAAAATTAACCATGTGCAGCACTCAAATACCAATGCCTCATGACCTAGGGATTGCCTTAGGGGTGGCTGATCACCTGGGAGGGGGTAACTGCAGTAATATATAAAGAGAGAGAGGGAAGAAGAAAAAAAGAAAAAAAAAATAAATAAAAAATAAAAAAAATAAAAAAAATAAAAAAAAAAATAATAATAATAATAATAATTTATTTTAACCAAAGCAAGGGATAGAGTGGTGACTAATGTAGATCAGCACCTCTAGGGTGAGGAGGATCCCAGCTTGTGACCATTAGTATGAATCAAGCAATGAAGGGGATGTAAAGTTAAAGTGTATGTTTGTGTGTGCATATGTAACAGTCAATGAAGGGGACATAATGATAAAGTGTATGTTTGTGTGTGCGTGTGAAACATTACTGTCCGATGTGATGCTGTGGAGGTGGAGGCTGGAGCATCTTGGGGTAGATGTTCTACAGCAAGTCTCCTCCTGGTGGGGTAGAGAAGAGGTGTGGTCAGGGAGGTGAGTTGGAGAGGTGCAGGCTGGAGCATCTTGGGGTAGATGTTCTACAGCAGGTCTCCTCCTGGTGGGGTAGGTGAGTTGGAGATGGAGAGGTGTAATAGGTGGAGATGTTACTCTTTGGTCCTGCTTCCAGAGGTGTTGTGGAATGGAGCAGGTACCCTGCCATAGGAGTTGGCTTAGAGCAGTGTTGTGAGATGGGTTGGAGATGGAGAGGTGTGGGAGATGGAGAGGTGTGGTTGATAGAGATGTTCTGCTTTAGATCTGCTTCCAGAAGTGTTGTGGGATGGAGCAGGTACCCTGCCATAGGAGTTGGCTGGAGCAATGCAGAGAGGTGGGTTGGAGATGGACAGGTGTGGTAGGTGGAAAGGTGAAGGTATTCTGCTGTGGGTCTGTTTCCAGTGGTGGAGCGGATCCCTAGCCAGAGGGGTAGGCTGTAGCAGTTTAGGTGTTGGGTTGGAGAAGTGTGAAGCGGAGCAGCGTAGACGTTGGGGTGGAGAGTAGAGAAATGTAGCGGCAAGGCTGGGCATCCTGGCGAGAGGGTGGTCCATGGTTTGAGGTTTCCAACGCTGGGGGAGGATTGCGCAAAGCTAGAGCTAGGGCTAGGGCTAGGGCTAGGGCTAGGGCTAGGGCTAGGGCTAGGGCTAGGGCTAGGGCTAGGGCTAGGGCTAGGGCTAGGGCTAGGGCTAGGGCTAGGGCTAGGGCTAGGGTTCTTTTTTGGTAATGATTTTGACCTCCTCTTGCTTGACACGCAGGTTCCTGTCTGGATGTCACGGATGACAAGTCTGGTCTGGCGTGAGCCTGAGCGCAGTTGGCGTGACATCTGTACTTTAGCTTGTCCAGCTATTTCCCACTCCCGATGAAGGTTGGAAAACAGTTCAAAAAAAGAAACAAATATATGTTGGCAACGTTTCGCTCTTGAGGAGCTTCTTCAGGCCAATATTTGAATTTTGAACACTGGACCGAGCATGGGCAGTGGGCCCTTATCTAGTGTGTGCAGCGTGTGTGGGTGCAATGTGATTGGATGAATTAGAAATTAAAAATTAAAAATTAAAAATTAGAAATTAAATTTAAATGAATTAGGGAAGTGGGTGAGTGGTTAAATGAAATAATGGTTAAATAAGTTTGTATTTGAATAACTAATAAAAGGTGAGTTGCTAAGTGATTTTAGATTTAACTAAGTATGAGGCTAATGTTCTATTGTGAAGGAAGGCTACTGAACTTTGGAAGGGCCAGTCATGCTGGCCTTTCATGGCCTTTCTAATTTTGATTGGTTGGAATGCCGGGTGGTAGTTGCAGTGGAGTCTAATAATGTCTTTGTAAAGTGTTTTCTTGTTGGTGTTCCCTTGGAGAACTGCCTGTCTCTTTTGATAAGGGTGTCTTTGGGCTAGGGCTAGGGCTAGGGCTAGGGCTAGGGCTAGGGCTAGGGCTAGGGCTAGGGCTAGGGCTAGGGCTAGGGCTAGGGCTAGGGCTAGGGCTAGGGCTAGGGCTAGGGCTAGGGCTAGGGCTAGGGCTAGGGCTAGGGCTAGGGCTAGGGCTAGGGCTAGGGCTAGGGCTAGGGCTAGGGCTAGGGCTAGGGCTAGGGCTAGGGCTAGGGCTAGGGCTAGGGCTAGGGCTAGGGCTAGGGCTAGGGCTAGGGCTAGGGCTAGGGCTAGGGCTAGGGCTAGGGCTAGGGCTAGGGCTAGGGCTAGGGCTAGGGCTAGGGCTAGGGCTAGGGCTAGGGCTAGGGCTAGGGCTAGGGCTAGGGCTAGGGCTAGGGCTAGGGCTAGGGCTAGGGCTAGGGCTAGGGCTAGGGCTAGGGCTAGGGCTAGGGCTAGGGCTAGGGCTAGGGCTAGGGCTAGGGCTAGGGCTAGGGCTAGGGCTAGGGCTAGGGCTAGGGCTAGGGCTAGGGCTAGGGCTAGGGCTAGGGCTAGGGCTAGGGCTAGGGCTAGGGCTAGGGCTAGGGCTAGGGCTAGGGCTAGGGCTAGGGCTAGGGCTAGGGCTAGGGCTAGGGCTAGGGCTAGGGCTAGGGCTAGGGCTAGGGCTAGGGCTAGGGCTAGGGCTAGGGCTAGGGCTAGGGCTAGGGCTAGGGCTAGGGCTAGGGCTAGGGCTAGGGCTAGGGCTAGGGCTAGGGCTAGGGCTAGGGCTAGGGCTAGGGCTAGGGCTAGGGCTAGGGCTAGGGCTAGGGCTAGGGCTAGGGCTAGGGCTAGGGCTAGGGCTAGGGCTAGGGCTAGGGCTAGGGCTAGGGCTAGGGCTAGGGCTAGGGCTAGGGCTAGGGCTAGGGCTAGGGCTAGGGCTAGGGCTAGGGCTAGGGCTAGGGCTAGGGCTAGGGCTAGGGCTAGGGCTAGGGCTAGGGCTAGGGCTAGGGCTAGGGCTAGGGCTAGGGCTAGGGCTAGGGCTAGGGCTAGGGCTAGGGCTAGGGCTAGGGCTAGGGCTAGGGCTAGGGCTAGGCTAGGGCTAGGGCTAG
>OZ017793.1:12887960-12891099 GCA_963969325.1 Lycopodina hypogea | reverse complement strand
CATGAACCACCACCACCTCTCCCAAGTGTGCTCACCCATGACCCACAGCCAACCCGCTCTTCAGGGTGGTATGGGGAGCAACTCCTGGCAGCCCGGAGAGCGCTCAGGCGAGCGGGCAGCCGCCACGCCATGTGCTCGACCAGCATGGAGTTTCTGAAAGATTGCTCCAGACTCAACCTCGTACCCAGTGGCCTCACGCTTGACCGTCCGTGCTGTGCTGCCCAGGCAGCACACACGAACATACACTTGCGATTTAAAGAGATATTACATCAGGCAGAAGAGCAACTCAGGGAGGCCCTCTTGGAACACTACAAAACCACAGCCGCCCACACCAAAGCTGAGATGGAGGAGGCTCTCACCTCCATCGCGGACCTTGTGGTCAGGGCACCCCCGCTGGTAGTCAATAGACACACCCCCGTGTTTGACAGGACTCAAGCCAACATAGCCAACCTCAGGGCTGAGAGGGAGTCTGCCCACCAGCGTAAACTTGCCCGCCTACAACAAAAGGACAGTCCCATCACACTCCAAGAACAACCACCAACCAACACCTCTGAAACCAAGAGTTCCAAAACCAGGCGTCACAATGGCAAGAAAGACGGAAAGAGGAAGACATCCAGCCGCTCGAGGCCTGCCCCTCGCCGTCGGGATACCCAGCGCCGTGCAGTGACCGCCACCACCACTGGCCAGTTCAACCTGCCACCACCCAAGCTCTCCACACGCCTCCCGCCCAGGCGTGGCAGAGAACAGCCTCTCTCCTGCAGCTACGCAGACCCACCCCGGAGGAACCTCCCCGCGACCTCCAACGGAACCAACCCACACAACACGCACACACAACTTGTTCATCATTCATATGTTAATCCCCCCCCTCTACCCCCTGCCCTACCCCTTCACCCAAGGGTCTCTCCTTTCCCCTCTTTCCACCCCCCCCCCCTCTTAACCCCGTCTCATATGCAGCTCGCAGACGCCCACCGCTCCTAAGACTCCCAACCTACCAGAAGGGAGACAGACCCACACTACTGGCACCTGCCAACGTACATCACCCCCCGCCGCCAACCACCCACCCGCAAACCCGCCAGGGTTTTCAGCAGATCGGGAACCTCCACCCGATGAACCAGCTGTCAGTCGGCCACACCCAAACACTCCACCCACTCCATCCACTCCAGCCCAACCCTCCACGACATGCCCACCACAGGGACAATGCGTGGTGGACCTCACACACAGCCTCTCAGAGGACCAGAAGGCAGTACTGGAGTTAGGCCTTGGGTTTGCACCCACGGCAAACCACCCTCCACACCCTTCCCAGGGGTGGCACCCCTACCTACAACGTTTCAGACGACACTATAGAACCCTCACTGCACCCCCGCAACCGACACCAGAATACGCCACAGAGCTCCCCAGACACGCTGCCATTCCCGACATACCCTCCGATCACCACGTCCCCGTCGACCAGCACCCAGCTCCACCACCCATAGAGAACTTTCTACAGACCATCCACGACCAACTTGTCCAACTTACGCCCGCCCCATTCAGACGCAACCTCCCACCCCACCTCCGCTCAGCCCTTCGCTCGCTGTCCACCAACCAGTCGCTTGTCATCCGCAAGGCTGACAAGGGCAACCAGGTGGTAGTTCAAACAAAGGACGACTACCTGGAGAGAGCCACCTCCCACCTCGCTGACGCAGACACGTACCAACAACTCCCAGACGATGAAACACCTTCCCTCGTCAGCAACATCAATTCCTACATCACCTACCTCCGCTCCCGACGAGTCATCCCCTACAGAACATTCAAACAGCTCACCCTCGACCCCACCCAAGTCCGGACCCAACGCATATATTTCCCATTAAAGACCCACAAGACGCCACATGCCATCCGACCCGTGGTCTCCGGTGTCTCAGGACCCACTGAGAAACTGTCAGGGCTTGCAGACAGGCTCCTCAGGCCTGCACTTGCCGTGGTACCCTCTCTTCTCACTGACTCCAGACAACTAATTAACACCCTTGAGACAACCACATTACCCCCTGACACCCTCCTTGCGACACTAGACGTCAAATCCCTTTACGAGGTCATTCCCCAACAAGAGGGCATTGATATTGCCACACGACGGTACATGCAATCCACCATGCACCCACCCATTCCCCCGCATGTTATGAAGACCATGTTAAAATTTATATTAAACCACAACATTTTTGAGTTCAATGCACACACATACAAACAGATCAGAGGAGTCGCCATGGGGACCAGGATGGCCCCCACATTCGCCAACCTCTTCATGGCAGATGTGGAGGAGGACCTCCTCCGTCAGGCCTCAACCAGGTTCCCCGTGCCTCTCCTCTGGAAACGCTACATTGACGACATCTTCCTCCTATGGCCGGGTTCCCTCCAACAACTCTGTGACTTTGTAGACTTCCTCAATACTGGCCACCCGACCATCAACTTTACTCTCCAATACAACATGCACTCTATTGACTTCTTAGACATGAACGTCTACAAAGGCCCCAGGTTCCAATCCTCTGGTACCCTGGACATACAACCACACTACAAACCCACTAATACTTTTTCCTACCTACATTTCTCTTCCTCCCACCCACCCCACGTGCATGCAGGTCTGGTCACGGGGGAGCTCATACGCCTGCTCAGGCTGAGCAGCAGCCCCCAAACGTACAGTCACCATGTGGCTCTGCTCCACGCCCACCTCCGAGGCAGGGGATACCCAAAGAAGTTACTTACAAGACTGGAGGAAAGACACCCTTATCAAAAGAGACAGGCAGTTCTCCAAGGGAACACCAACAAGAAAACACTTTACAAAGACATTATTAGACTCCACTGCAACTACCACCCGGCATTCCAACCAAGCAAAATTAGAAAGGCCATGAAAGGCCAGCATGACTGGCCCTTCCAAAGTTCAGTAGCCTTCCTTCACAATAGAACATTAGCCTCATACTTAGTTAAATCTAAAATCACTTAGCAACTCACCTTTTATTAGTTATTCAAATACAAACTTATTTAACCATTAATTCATTTAACCACTCACCCACTTCCCTAATTCATTTAAATTTAATTTCTAATTTTTAATTTTTAATTTTTAATTTCTAATTCATCCAATCACATTGCACCCACACACGCTGCACACACTAGA
>OZ017793.1:12790460-12875460 GCA_963969325.1 Lycopodina hypogea | reverse complement strand
GTTCATCCCTTCTCCCAACTTTAATACATACACTCCAAGCTCAGGAGCTAACAACTCTGAATTTGCCACACCCCCATCTGGCCTACCCTCCCCCTCCACTCCCTCATCAACCTCCACCACCATAATGCCCATTTCACCCTTATTCACTATGTCATCACCTTTCTTGAGTGCACAGCCTGGGGAAGAGCAACCACCTGCCACCCAGGCCAGCTCTGAGAGCTCTGTGCCCAGCCCATCCTCCATCGTGGTCGTTGAAGACTCCCCCCCTCCACAGCCGCCCCATCCAACCACACCCCCTCCGCATGAACCACCACCACCTCTCCCAAGTGTGCTCACCCATGACCCACAGCCAACCCGCTCTTCAGGGTGGTATGGGGAGCAACTCCTGGCAGCCCGGAGAGCGCTCAGGCGAGCGGGCAGCCGCCACGCCATGTGCTCGACCAGCATGGAGTTTCTGAAAGATTGCTCCAGACTCAACCTCGTACCCAGTGGCCTCACGCTTGACCGTCCGTGCTGTGCTGCCCAGGCAGCACACACGAACATACACTTGCGATTTAAAGAGATATTACATCAGGCAGAAGAGCAACTCAGGGAGGCCCTCTTGGAACACTACAAAACCACAGCCGCCCACACCAAAGCTGAGATGGAGGAGGCTCTCACCTCCATCGCGGACCTTGTGGTCAGGGCACCCCCGCTGGTAGTCAATAGACACACCCCCGTGTTTGACAGGACTCAAGCCAACATAGCCAACCTCAAGGCTGAGAGGGAGTCTGCCCACCAGCGTAAACTTGCCCGCCTACAACAAAAGGACAGTCCCATCACACTCCAAGAACAACCACCAACCAACACCTCTGAAACCAAGAGTTCCAAAACCAGGCGTCACAATGGCAAGAAAGACGGAAAGAGGAAGACATCCAGCCGCTCGAGGCCTGCCCCTCGCCGTCGGGATACCCAGCGCCGTGCAGTGACCGCCACCACCACTGGCCAGTTCAACCTGCCACCACCCAAGCTCTCCACACGCCTCCCGCCCAGGCGTGGCAGAGAACAGCCTCTCTCCTGCAGCTACGCAGACCCACCCCGGAGGAACCTCCCCGCGACCTCCAACGGAACCAACCCACACAACACGCACACACAACTTGTTCATCATTCATATGTTAATCCCCCCCCTCTACCCCCTGCCCTACCCCTTCACCCAAGGGTCTCTCCTTTCCCCTCTTTCCACCCCCCCCCCTCTTAACCCCATCTCATATGCAGCTCGCAGACGCCCACCGCTCCTAAGACTCCCAACCTACCAGAAGGGAGACAGACCCACACTACTGGCACCTGCCAACGTACATCACCCCCTGCCGCCAACCACCCACCCGCAAACCCGCCAGGGTTTTCAGCAGATCGGGAACCTCCACCCGATGAACCAGCTGTCAGTCGGCCACACCCAAACACTCCACCCACTCCATCCACTCCAGCCCAACCCTCCACGACATGCCCACCACAGGGACAATGCGTGGTGGACCTCACACACAGCCTATCAGAGGACCAGAAGGCAGTACTGGAGTTAGGCCTTGGGTTTGCACCCACGGCAAACCACCCTCCACACCCTTCCCAGGGGTGGCACCCCTACCTACAACGTTTCAGACGGCACTATAGAACCCTCACTGCACCCCCGCAACCGACACCAGAATACGCCACAGAGCTCCCCAGACACGCTGCCATTCCCGACATACCCTCCGATCACCACGTCCCCGTCGACCAGCACCCAGCTCCACCACCCATAGAGAACTTTCTACAGGCCATCCACGACCAACTTGTCCAACTTACGCCCGCCCCATTCAGACGCAACCTCCCACCCCACCTCCGCTCAGCCCTTCGCTCGCTGTCCACCAACCAGTCGCTTGTCATCCGCAAGGCTGACAAGGGGAACCAAATGGTAGTTCAAACAAAGGACGACTACCTGGAGAGAGCCACCTCCCACCTCGCTGACGCAGACACGTACCAACAACTCCCAGACGATGAAACACCTTCCCTCGTCAGCGACATCAATTCCTACATCACCTACCTCCGCTCCCGACGAGTCATCCCCTACAGAACATTCAAACAGCTCACCCTCGACCCCACCCAAGTCCGGACCCAACGCATATATTTCCCATTAAAGACCCACAAGACGCCACATGCCATCCGACCCGTGGTCTCCGGTGTCTCAGGACCCACTGAGAAACTGTCAGGGCTCGCAGACAGGCTCCTCAGGCCTGCACTTGCCGTGGTACCCTCTCTTCTCACTGACTCCAGACAACTAATTAACACCCTTGAGACAACAACATTACCCCCTGACACCCTCCTTGCGACACTAGACGTCAAATCCCTTTACGAGGTCATTCCCCAACAAGAGGGCATTGATATTGCCACACGACGGTACATGCAATCCACCATGCACCCACCCATTCCCCCGCATGTTATGAAGACCATGTTAAAATTTATATTAAACCACAACATTTTTGAGTTCAATGCACACACATACAAACAGATCAGAGGAGTCGCCATGGGGACCAGGATGGCCCCCACATTCGCCAACCTCTTCATGGCAGATGTGGAGGAGGACCTCCTCCGTCAGGCCTCAACCAGGTTCCCCGTGCCTCTCCTCTGGAAACGCTACATTGACGACATCTTCCTCCTATGGCCGGGTTCCCTCCAACAACTCTGTGACTTTGTAGACTTCCTCAATACTGGCCACCCGACCATCAACTTTACTCTCCAATACAACATGCACTCTATTGACTTCTTAGACATGAACGTCTACAAAGGCCCCAGGTTCCAATCCTCTGGTACCCTGGACATACAACCACACTACAAACCCACTAATACTTTTTCCTACCTACATTTCTCTTCCTCCCACCCACCCCACGTGCATGCAGGTCTGGTCACGGGGGAGCTCATACGCCTGCTCAGGCTGAGCAGCAGCCCCCAAACGTACAGTCACCATGTGGCTCTGCTCCACGCCCACCTCCGAGGCAGGGGATACCCAAAGAAGTTACTTACAAGACTGGAGGAAAGACACCCTTATCAAAAGAGACAGGCAGTTCTCCAAGGGAACACCAACAAGAAAACACTTTACAAAGACATTATTAGACTCCACTGCAACTACCACCCGGCATTCCAACCAAGCAAAATTAGAAAGGCCATGAAAGGCCAGCATGACTGGCCCTTCCAAAGTTCAGTAGCCTTCCTTCACAATAGAACATTAGCCTCATACTTAGTTAAATCTAAAATCACTTAGCAACTCACCTTTTATTAGTTATTCAAATACAAACTTATTTAACCATTAATTCATTTAACCACTCACCCACTTCCCTAATTCATTTAAATTTAATTTCTAATTTTTAATTTTTAATTTCTAATTCATCCAATCACATTGCACCCACACACGCTGCACACACTAGATAAGGGCCCACTGCCCATGCTCGGTCCAGTGTTCAAAATTCAAATATTGGCCTGAAGAAGCTCCTCAAGAGCGAAACGTTGCCAACATATATTTGTTTCTTTTTTTTGAACTGTTTTCCAACCTTCATCGGGAGTGGGAAATAGCTGGACAAGCTAAAGTACAGATGTCACGCCAACTGCGCTCAGGCTCACGCCAGACCAGACTTGTCATCCGTGACATCCAGACAGGAACCTGCGTGTCAAGCAAGAGGAGGTCAAAATCATTACCAAAAAAGAGCCCTAGCCCTAGCCCTAGCCCTAGCCCTAGCCCTAGCCCTAGTCAGTCATTTAGTCAGTCAGTTAGTCCATCATTAGTGTGTCAGTCCGTCAGTTAGTCAGTCAGTAAGTCAGTCTGTCATTCAATCAGTCATACAGTCAGTCAGTCATTCAGTCATTCATTCAGAGAATCATTCTTTCAGTCAGTCATTTAGTCAGTTAATCAGTCATTCAAGAAGTCAGTCACTTATTCATTCAGTCAGTCAGTAAGTTAGTAAATCAGTTAAACAGTCTGTCTGTCTGTCAATCAATCAGTCAATCAGTCAGCCAATATGTAACTCATTCAGTCAATCACTCAGTTAATCAGTCAGACAGTCATTCATTCATTCAGTCAGTCATTCAGTCAGTCTGTAACACCGTCAGTCTGTCAGTCAGTCAGTCTTTCAGTCAATAAGTTAATCAGTCATTCAGTCCTTTAGTCACTCAGTCGGTAAGTCAGTCAATCAGTCTGTCAATCAGTCAGTCAGTCAGTCAGTTACTCAGTTAGTCATTTATCAGTCAATCAGTAAGTCTATCATCAGTCTCTAAATCGGTCAGTCAGTCAATCGGTCATTCAATTAGTCAGTCGGTCAGTCTTTCAGTAAGTCAGTCAGTCAGTCAGTCAGTAAGTCAGTCAATCAGATAGTAACTCAGTCATTGTGTCAGTCAGTCAGTCACTCAGATAGTCATTATCTCATTCATTCATCCAATCAATCAGTCAGTCAGTCAATCAGTGAGTCAGTAAGTCAATCAATCATCGGTCGGTCAGTCAGTCACTGAGTCAATCAGTCAATCAATCTGTCAATCAGTCAGTCCGTCAGTCAATCAGTCCGTCAATCATTCAATCAGTCAGTCAGTCAATGAGTTACTCAGTGGGTCAGTCATATGTCAATCAGTGAGTTTATCATCAATCAGCGAGTCATTCAGTCAATCAGTCAGTCAGTCAATCAATCAGTCAGTCATTCATTCAGTCATTCAGTCAATCAGTCAGTCAGTCAGTCATTCATTGGTTCTATCATTCAGTTACTCAGACAGTCATTTATTAACATATTCTTTTAGTCGTCAGTCGATCAGTCAGACAGAGTGTAAATCCTTAAGTTAGTCAGTAAGTCAGTCAGTAAGTTAGTCAGTCAGTCATTCAGTGAGACAGTCAGTAATTCAGTGTGTAAATCATTCTGTCATCAATTAACAATCATTCAATCCATCTATCAATCAGTCTGTCAATCAGTAATAATTCTGTCAGTCAGTCAATCATTAATCAGTCAGACAGTCAGTCACTCAGTCAATCAGTCTGTAAGTAAGTCAGTCAGTGGGTAAATTTATCAGATTATCCATCTCTCACTCCTACACTCAATCAGTCAGTCATCATTCAGTCAGTTAGTCAGTCACTCAGTCAATCAGTCTGACAGTCAGTCAATCAGTCAGTCAATCAGTCAGTCGGTCAGTCAGTCAATCAGTCACTCAGTAATTCAGTCAGTCAGTCAGAGGGTCAGTCAGTCAGTCAGTCAGTCAGTCAGTAGGTCAGTCAATCAATCAGTTACTCAGTTGGTCAGACAATAGTCAATCAGTCAATCAGTCAGCAGGCAGTAAGTCAGTAATTCAGTCAGTCTGTAAGTCAATCAGTCAGTCATGTAGACAGTCAGTCAATCTTTCATTCACTCAGTAAGTAAGTCATTCAGTCAGTAATTTAGTCCCTCAATTAGTGTGTCAGTCCGTCAGTTAGTCAGTCAGTAAGTCAGTCTATCATTCATTCAGTCATACACTCAGTCATTCATTCAGTCATTCTTTCATGAATCATTCTTTCTGTCAGTCATTTAATCAGTTAATCAGTCATTCAAGCTGTCCTTCACTAATTTATTTTGTCAGTCAGTCAATCAGTAAATCAGTTAAACTGTCTGTCAGTCAATTAATCATTCAGTCAATCAGTCAGCCAATCAGTAACCATGTCAGTCAATCATCATTCAATCAGTCGGACACTCATTCATTCATTCAGTCAGTCATTCAGTCAGTCAGTAACTCAGTCAGTCTGTCAGTCAGTCACTTTCTCAGTCAATCAGTCATTCAGTCATTCAGTCATTTAGTTAGTCATCAGTAAGTCAGTCAGTCAGTCTGTCAATCAGTCACTCAGTCAGTCAGTCAATCGATCAGTCTGTCATTCATTCAGTCAGTCAGTCATTCAGTCAGTTACTCAGTCAGTCATTCAGTCAGTTACTCAGTCAGTCATTCAGTCAGTTACTCAGTCAGTCATTTATCACTCAATCAGTAAGTCAATCATCAGTCAGTAAATCAGTTAGTCAGTCAATCAGTCTGTCAATTAGTCAGTCGATCAGTTATTCAGTAAGTCAGTCAGTCAGTCAGTAAGTCAGTCAGTAAGTTAGTAGCTCAGTCATTGTGTCAGTCAGTCAGTTACTCAGACAGTCAAACTATCAACCATTCATCCAATAAATTAGTCAGTCAGTCAGTAATTGATTTAGTGAAAATTATTTCACTCCTCATTCAGTCAGTTAATCAGTCATTGAAACAGGCTCTCACAAAGTCACTCTGTCAGTCAGTCAGTCAGTAAGTCAGTAAATCAGTTTGTCAGTCAGTCAATATGTCAGTCAGTCATTCATTTTTTCATTCCGTCAAACCATCAGTCATCCATTAATTCAGTCAGTCTCTCAGTCAGTCAATATATTAGTCAATCAGTCAATCAGTCAGTTATTCAGTCATTCATCAGTCATTCATTCAGTCAGTCAGTCAGTCAGTCAGTCAGTCAGTCAGTCAGTCAGTCAGTCAGTCAGTCAGTCAATAACTTATTGGTTCTGTCATTCAGTTAATCAGAAGTCATTCTTTCACTTATTCATTCAGTCATCAGTTAATCAGTCAATCAGTCTGAAAGTCAGTCAGTCAATAAGTAAGTCAGTGAGTAAGTCATTCAGTCATTCAGTCTGCCAATCAGTAATTCAATCAGTAAAACATTCAGTCAGTCAGTCAGTCAGTCAATCGGTCAATCATTAGTCTGTCAGTGAGTCAATCAGTCAGTCAGTCAGTCAGTCAGTTACAAAGTATGTCTGTCATATTTCAATCAGTCAGTGACTAATCAGTCAGTATGTCAGTCAGTCAGTTAGTCATTCAATAATTCAGTCAGTCAATCAGTAAGTAAGTTAGTGAGTAAGTTATTCAGTCATTCATTCAGTCAGTCAGTAATTCAGTCAGTAAAACATTCAGTCAGTTAGTCAGTGAATCGGTCAATTATTATTTAGTCAGTGAGTCAGTCAGTCAGTCAGTCAGTCAGTCAGTCAGTCAGTCAGTCAGTCAGTCAGTCAGTCAGTCAGTCAGTCAGTCAGTCAGTCAGTCAGTCAGTCAGTCAGTCAGTCAGTCTGTCAGTCAATTACAAAGTGTATCTGTCATTAGTCAATCAGTCAGTCAGTAATCAGTCAGTATTTTAGTCAGTCAGTCAGTCATTCAATAATTCAGTCAGTAAATCAGTTAAACAATCTCTCAGTCATTAAGTCTTTTCGTCAGTCAGTCAGTCAATCAGTCAGATAGTCAGTCAGTTAGTCATCAGTCAATGTGCAAGTCATTCTCTCTCTATATATAAGTCAGTCAGTCTATCATTCAGTCATTCACTCAGTCAGTCAGTCAGTCATTAATTCAGTGAGTTGGTCATTCAATCATTCATTCAGTCAGTTAATTATTCTTTCCCGCTCTCAGTCACTAATTCACTCAGTCGGTCTGTCAGTCAGTAATTCAGACAATCAATCTGACAGTCAGTCAATCAGTCAGTCAGTCAGTCAGCCTGTCAGTAACTCCGTCTCTCAATCTTTCTGTTAATCATTCAATCAGTAAGTCAGTCAGTCAGTCTATCATTCAGTCAGTCATTCAGCAAATCAATCAGTCAATTAGTCATTCGTTCAGTAATTCAGATATTTAGTCATTCATTCATTCACTTTTTCATTCAGTCAGTCAATCAATCAGTCAGTCAGTCAGTCAATCAGTCAATCAATCAGTCAGTCATTTCGTCAGACTCTCAGTCCTGCAGTCAGTCAGTCATTTAGTCGGTCAGTCAGTAATTCACTCAGTAAATCATTCGGTCTCTATGTCAAACAGTTATTCAGTTATTCAGTCAGTCTGTCAGTCAGTCAGTCTGTCACTTAGTCAATCAATCAGTTGGCAGTCAGTCATCATTCAATAATTAGGTCAGTAAATCATTCAGATAGATGGTCAGACAAACATTCAGAGTGTCAGGTAATCATTCAGTCAGTCAATCGGTCAGTCAGTCAGTCAGTGAATTAGTCAGTCTTTCTATAAGTCATTCGGTCAGTCAGTCAGTGAGTCAATCAGTCAGTCAGTAAGTTAGTAACTCAGTCAATGTGTCAATCAGTCAATCTGTCAGTCAGTCATTAAATCTGTCCATCTGTCAGTCATTCATTCTGTGTATCTTGGTTTCAGTCACTCATTCAGTCAGTTAAAATGTCATTCATGCAGTCTGTCACTAAATCAATCGGTCATTCATTCAGTCAGTATGTCTGTCATTAAGTCTGTCAATCAGTCAATCAGTCAGTTAATCATTCATTTTTTCACTCAGTCAGAGTGTCAGTCAGTCATTCATTTGGTCAGTCTCTCAGTCATTCAAACAGTCAGTCAGTCAGAAAATCAGTAAGTCAGTCAGTCAAACAGTCAGTCAGTCAGTCAGTCAGTCAGTCAGACAGTCAGTCAGTCAGTCAGTCAGTCAGTCAGTCAGTCAGTCAGTCAGTCAGTCAGTCAGTCAGTCAGTCAGTCAGTCAGTCAGTCAGTCAGTCAGTCAGTCAGTCAGTCAGTCAGTCAGTCAGTCATTCATTCAGTCAGTCAAACAGTCATAATTATGTGAGTCAGTCAGTCAGTCCGTCTGAGAGACACTCAGCAATTCAGTCAATCAATCTCTCAGTCAGTCGGTGAGTCGGTCAGTCAATCATTCAATCAATCTCTCACTCATTCACTCAGTCAGTCTGTCATTTTGTCAATCAATCTGTCAGTCAGTCAGTTAGTCAGTCAATCAATCAATCATTCAGTCAGTCAGTCAGTCAGTCAGTCAGTCAGTCATTCATTCAGTCAGTCAAACAGTCATAATTATGTGAGTCAGTCAGTCAGTCCGTCTGAGAGACACTCAGCAATTCAGTCAATCAATCTCTCAGTCAGTCGGTGAGTCGGTCAGTCAATCATTCATTCAATCTCTCACTCATTCACTCAGTCAGTCTGTCATTTTGTCAATCAATCTGTCAGTCAGTCAGTTAGTCAGTCAATCAATCAATCATTCAGTCAGTCAGTCATTCAGTCAGTCAGTGTGTCAGTCAATCAGTCAGTCAGTCAGTCAGTCAGTCACTCAATCAGTCAGTCAGTCAGTCAGTCAGTCAGTCAGTCAGTCAGTCAGTCAGTCAGTCAGTCAGTCAGTCAGTCAGTCAGTCAGTCAGTCAGTCAGTCAGTCAGTCATTCAGTCATTTAATCAGTTGGTCAGTCAGTCAGTCAGTGAGTCAGTCTCTCCGTTAGTCATTCAGTCTGTCTGTTATTCTGTCAGTCAGTCAGTCTGTCATTCAATCAGTCATTCATTCAGTGAGTCAGTTTTTTAGTCTGTCATTCAGTCAGTTAATCAGACATTCAAGCAATCTGTTACTAATTCACTCTGTCAGTCTGTCGGTCAGTAAGTCAGTCAATCAATCTCTCACTCAGTCAATAAGTCAGTCAGTCTTTCATTTTTTCACTCTTTCAGATAGTCAATCAGTAAGTCATTCATTCTGTCTCTCAATCAGTCAATCTCTCAAATAGGCAATCAGTCAATCAATCATTCATTCAGTAAATCAGTCATTCAGTCATTGGTTCTGTCAATCAGTTACTCAGACAGTCATTCATTCACTTATTCATTGAGTCGTCAGTCAATCAGTTTAGACAGTGTCAGTCAGTCAGTTAGTCAGAGGGTAAGTGAGTTTATTATCATTCATTCAGTCAGAATCAGTAATTCAGTGTGTAAATCATTCAGTTAGTCAGTCAAACATTCATTGAATCAGTCAGTCAATCAGTCTTACATTCAGTAATATTTCTAAGAGTCTGTCAGTCATCAATCAGTCAGACAGTCAATTAATCAGTCAGTCAGTCTATCAGTAAGTTGGTCAGTCGGAAAATTAATAGTCTATCAGTCCCTTACCCCGTCACTCAATCAGTCAGTCATTCAGTCAGTCAGTCAGTCAGACAGTCAGTCTGTCACTTAGTCAATCAATCAGTCGGCAGGCAGTTATCATTCAATAATTCAGTCAGTAAATCATTCAGACAGACGGTTAGACAAATATTCAGACAATCAGGCAATCATTCAGTCAGTCAATGGTCAGTCAGTCAGTCAATGAATTAGAGAGTCTTTCTATCAGTCATTCGGTCAGTCAGTCAGTCAGTCAGTCACTCACTCAGTCAGTCAGTCAGTCAGTCAGTCAGTCAGTCAGTCAGTCAGTCAGTCAGTCAGTCAGTCAGTCAGTCAGTCAGTCAGTCAGTCAGTCTGTAAGTCAGTCAATCAGTCTGTCGGTTAGTCAATCTGTCAGTTAATCAGTCAGTCAGTCATCATAAATTCAATCAATCTGTCATCAGTCAGTAAATCAGACAGTCATTCAGTCAGTCAGTCTGTCCTTAAGACAATCAGTCAGTCTTTCAGTCAATGAGACACTCAATCATTCAGTAAGTTTGCTAGTCACTCAGTCAAAGTGTCAGTCAGCCAGTTAGTCAGTCAGTCAGTCAGTCTGTCATTTAGAAAGTCATTCACTCAGTCAGTCATTCATTCATTCATTCAGTGAGTCAGTCTTTCAGTCAGTTATTCAGTCAGTTAATCAGACATTCAAGCAGTCATCACTAATTCACTCTGTCAGTCAGTTATTCAGTCAGTTAATCAGACATTCAAGCAGTCATCACTAATTCACTCTGTCAGTCACTCGATCAATGAATCGGTCAATCAGTCTGTCAGTCAGTCAATCAGTCAGTCAATGTCTCAGTCAATCAGTAACTCAGTCAGTCTATCAGTCAGGCAATGAGTCAAACATTCATTCATTCATTCATTCCGTCAGTCAGTAAGTCAGTCTCAAAATTAATCAGTAAATATAGTCAGTCAATCTGTCAGTCATTCAGTCAGTTAGTCAGTCAGTAATTCTGTCAGTAAGTTACTCAGTCAGTCATTCATAAGTCAAACGGTCTCCCAGTCATCATTCAGTAAGTCAATCAGTCAGTCAGTCAGGCAATCATTAGGTCAATTAGGTCAATTAGTCAGTCAGTCAATCTTTCTTTCAGTCATTCAGTCAGTCAGTCAGTCAGTTAGTCAGCGTGTTAGTAACTAAGTAATTTTGTGTCAATTAGTCAGTCATTCAGTCAATCTGTCAGTCTGTCTGTAATTCAGTCATTCAGTCAGCTTGTCAGTAAGACAGCCATTCATTCATTAATTCATACTTTCAGTTGGTCATTCAGTAATTTAATCAGTCATTCAAGCAGCTCTCAGTCAATCAGTCAGTGGGTCATTCATTCAGTTAGTCAGTCAGTCAGTCAGTAAATCATTGGTTTTGTCATTCAGATAATCCAACAGTCATTCATTCATTTATCATTCAGTCGTCATCAATCAATCATTCAGTCTCACAGTCAGTCAGTCAGTCAATCAATAAGTCAGTGAGTAAGTCTGTCAGTCATTCATTCAATCAGTCAGTAATTCATTCTGTTAATCATTCAGTCAATAAGCCAATCAGTCAGTCAGTCATAATTCCTTCAGTCAGTCTGTCAGTCAGTCATCTCGTCAGTAATACAGTCTTCAGTCTTTCAGTCAGTCGGTCAGTTGGTCAGTTAATCATTCAGTCAGTCTCTCACTCAGTCACTCAGTCAGTCAGTCAGTGAGTCAGTTAGTCTGTCAGTAAGTCAGTCAGTCAGTCAGTCAGTCAGTCAGTCAATCAGATATTCAGTCAATCATTAAGTCAGTCAGTCAGTCAGTCAGTCTTTCAGTCATTCAGTCAGTCAGTCAGTCAATCAGTCTGTCAGTCAGTCAATCTGTCCGTCAGTCAATCAATCACTCATTCTGTCAGTCAGTCAATCACTCTGTCAATTAGTAAGTCAGTCAGTAAGTCAGTCAGTCTTTAGGTCAGTCAGTCAGTCAGTCAGTCAGTCAGTCAGTCAGTCAGTCAGTCAGTCAGTCAGTCAGTCAATCAGTCAGTCAGTCAGTCAGTCAGTCAGTCAGTCAGTCAGTCAGTCAGTCAGTCAGTCAGTCAGTCAGTCAGTCAGTCAGTCAGTCAGTCTGTCTGTCAGTAAGTTAGTAACTCAATAATTGTGTCAGTCCATCAGTCTATTAGTCAGTCATTCAGTCTGTCAGTCTGTCCGTCTGTCATTCATGCATTCAGTCAATTAGTCATTCAGTCAGTCTTTCATTCAGTGAGTCAGTCTTTCGCTTTGGTCTTCTGTCAGTTAATCAGTCATTCAAGCCGTCTCTCACTAATTAGTCAGTTAGTAAGTCATTCAATCAATCCTTCAGTCTGTAATTCAGTCTGGAAAACATTCAGTCAGTAAGTCAGTCATTCAGTTAATCAGTCATTACTCTGTAAGTCAGTCAGGCAGTAATTCAGTCAGACAGTCAATAATTCAGTCAGTCTCTTTCTCATTCAGTCGGTCAGTCAGTCAGTTAATCTGTTAGTCAATCTCTCACGCAATCACTCAGTCAATAATTCAGTCAGTCAGTCAGTCAGTCAGTCAGTCATTCAGTAAGTCAATCAGTCAACAATCAATCAGTAGGTAATTCAGTCAGTCAGTCAGTCATTCAGTCAGTCAGTCAGTCAATCAGTCATTCAATCACTCAATCCGTCAGTCAGTCAGTGGGTCAATCAATCAGTCTGTCAGTAAGTCAGTCAGTCAGTCAGTCAGTCAGTCAGTCAGTCAGTCAGTCAGTCAGTCAGTCAGTCAGTCAGTCAGTCAGTCAGTCAGTCAGTCAGTCAGTCAATCAGTAATTACTCTGTCTCTCTGTCGATCAGTCTGTCAGTAAGTCTCTCAGTCGGTGAGTTAATCAGTCAGTCAGACTTGCACTCTATCACTCAATCAATCAGTGAGTTAGTCATTCAGTCAGTCAGATATTAAGTCAGTCAGTCTGTCAGGCAGTCAGTCAATTAGTCAGTCATTCAGTCAGTCAGTCTGTCAGTCAGTCTGTCAGTCAGTCAATCACTCATTCAGTCAGTTTGTCACTCAGTCAGTGGGTCAGTCAGTCAGTTAGTCACTTAGTCTGTCAGTCATTCAATCTGTCAGTTACTCAGTTGTTAAGAAATCAGTCAATCAATTGTTCTGTCATGAGTCAGTAAGTCAGTCTGTAAATCAGTATGTCAATCAGTCATTAGTTGTTCACTCAGTCAGTGTGTCAGTCCCTCAGTTAGCCAATCAGTCATTCTGTCTATCATTCAGTAAGTGAGTCACTCAGTCATTTAGTCATTTTTAAGTGATTAATTCTTTCAGTCAGTCACTAAATCAGTTAATCAGTCATTAAAGCACTCAGTTTCTAATTTAATCAATCAGTCATTTAGTCAGTAAATCAGTCAATCTGTCTATCAGTCAGTCAATCAATCAGTCAAACAGAAAGTCAGTCTGTAACTCAGTCAGTCAATCTCTCAATCAATTTATCCGGCAGTCATTCATTCATTCAGTCAGTCATTCAGTCAGTCTCTAACTCAGTAATTCTATCATTCAATATGACAATCAGTCAGTCAGTCAGTTAGTCAGTCAATCATTATGTCAGTGATTCATTCAGGCAGTCAGTCAGTCAGTCAGTCAGTCAGTCTTTGTTTCTGTCATTCTGTTATCAAACAGTCATTCATTCAATTATTCATTCAGTCTTCAGTCCATCAATCATTCAGTCTGTCAATCTGTCAGTCTGTCAGTCCGTCGGTCAGTCAGTTTATAAGTCAGTCAGTACATCAGTCAGTCAGTCAGTAATTCAGTCAGTCAGTAATTCAGTCAGTCTTTCATTCACTCCATCAGTCAGTTAGTCTGTCAGTTAGTCAGCAAGTAAGTCAGTCAGTCATTCAGTCAATCTGTCATTCTGTAATTCTGTCAGTAAATCATTCATTCCTTCAGTCTGGCAGTCAGTTAGTCAATCATTCATAACCCTGATAGTCATTCAATCAGTTAGACTCTCAGTAATACATTGAGTCAGTCTATAAATCAGTCGGTCATTCGGTTAGTTAATCTTTCTGTCAGTCTCTCACTTAATCACTCAGTCTGTTAGTCGGTATGTCAGTCAGTTAGTCAGTCAGTCAGT
Source organism: Lycopodina hypogea (assembly GCA_963969325.1). Taxonomy (NCBI): domain Eukaryota; kingdom Metazoa; phylum Porifera; class Demospongiae; order Poecilosclerida; family Cladorhizidae; genus Lycopodina; species Lycopodina hypogea. The sequence continues at coordinate 12,861,467 of OZ017793.1, read as the reverse complement.
CTGTCATTCAGTCAGTCAGTAATTCAGTCAATCAGTCTGACTCTCAGTCAATTATTCAGTGAGTCAGTCAGCAAGTCAGTAACTCAGTCAGTCAATCACTCAATCAGTCAGTCAATCATTCTGTCAGTCAGTTACTTAGTCATTCAGTCATCAATCAATCAGTTAATCAGTCAACAGTCAGTAAATCAGTCAGTCCTCATTCAGTCAATTTGTCAGTCAGTCAGTCAGTCAATCATTTTGTCATTCAGTCAATCAGTCAGTCATAATCAGTCAGTCTGTCAGTCAATCAGTCAGTCAGTCAGTCAGTCAATCAATCAGTCAGTAAATGATAGATTTGATGAGGTTGAACAAACAGTATCAAGAAGTAAATCTATCTTTATCAAAGTTGCATGGTCACAAGGTGCACTCTGATAATACACCATAGAATACCCCATCTTACATTCTAACTACTATAATTAAATATTCTTTAGCAATATTGACCACTTATTGTCTGAAATAGATATTAAATTTTCTTCCTTTTTATCCATCTTATTAATACCAAAATTACAATTTTTTTTGGCAATGTTTTTTGGTAAACAATTTTTTTTTTTTTTTTTTTTTTTTTAGCTAAAACATACAGGTTCTTAGAATTAACCACTCTAGAGCAGCCCTTCTATAACTGACCATGAGAGAAACACAGGTTGCCAAGATGTAGGCCAGCAACCACCAATGTCTGACCCTGAGCCTTACTGATACTTGTGGCAAAGCTAAGCTTAAGGGGAAAGTCAACTCTCTTGAATGTAAAAAGTAGGTACTTTGGAATTATAGGAATTCGAGGCACAAACAGCACACCCCATAATAATGCTCGCCTACAGCGCATCCTGTGATGATGGTAACCTCAATGGCATTAGGCATCAGTTCCTTCACAAGCAACCGGGCCCACTGCAGACTTTTGGAGGGTCCATGTTTCGGAGGAGTATGATAGGTGCCCCAACCTTGAGTTGCAGTTGATAAGGTGGGACTCCAAGTGGTTCCAGTGAGTTAAGGAACTTGACTTGGTAGTGTAGACCTGGTCTTGCTCAGGTACAGTGTCAAGGGAGATGTAAGTCTTTATAAGTGTTAGAATTTGTAGCAGCAGTAACTGGGCATTGATGGTGTTGACTATATCATTCTACGGAGCCAGAATTTCTCTCGTGCAACCACCAGCAGATAGTGTAATGTTGATCGAGATTGGGAAAGATGTGCTGCATGAGCTCATTGTCAGAAGCAACATATTGGCTGGTTGAACCAATGTCAATGTCACCATTGTAATCTGGTCGAACCAAGTGATTGCCAAGCTAAAAAAGTTGTTTGGAAAACTGGTCACCTGTCAGATTGCCCAGTCAATGAGCATGCAGGTTGGTACAGAGTGCTAGCTGAACTACACTTGTCCACAGAGGGGACAACTTGCCTCAGGAGTATTCTCCAAGGCTTACTTGAAGTTGGTGACATTAGCTGTTGTGTCTAGATGGGAATAGTGTTAATGAATTATCTACCAGAAGTTGGACTGAAATGTGCACCTACTCATGGAGCAATGTAGGTGTTGAAAAGTTATTGTCATGACTGTTTCAAATGTGATAAAAATAGCTTGAACGTGGGATCAATGGGCCTATGAGGTTTCTGCCTGTCTGTGTGGCAACTGCTGTTGTATGCATGGCAAGAAGGCGGTCATCACAAACCTGCTGCCTGTGGCAACTGCTATGACATCTCCACTAGTAGGAATAGGCTGATTGTTCCAAAGAGTGTATCAAGGAAATATTGGATGCTATATTCTTTCTCAGTGCACCATCTAACTTAGATTCTTATTTCAAAACACTTCACATTGTATGTGTCAGAATGTGATGTCCCCCTTGATGTTAACACACAGTCCTAATCCAACGACATACCACATGCTCCACTAGTTTGCAGATCTCTTTCATCTAGCAGCTTTGACAGCATTCATGATCATGTGGACATAATAGCCATCTTGCTTTGACAGAAGGGATTCTTACCTTTTTACCATCCTTGACAGATTCAGCCTTTGGCCAGAGGCGATTCAAATGGCTGATTCTACTGCTCTCACATGTGCATATGTTCTACTTTATTACAGGATCACACGATTAGACATGCCTGGAGACCTCATGTCAGACAGAGCCTTCAATTCAAATCATCCTTGTGGGAATAAATTAATTCCTTGTACTGCATAAACACAAGAGCTTACCACCCACAAGCAAATGGAACAGATGGACATCTACACTGGCATCTAAAAGCCTCTCTCAAAGCCAGAATATCTGGATCAAAGAGGATGGATGAATTACTCATGGTCTCAGTGGCATGAGCAACCGAGAACCCAACCCAGCATGAGGCAAGGTTGGCGCCTATGAGACAGACGGTGGCAGTGGCAAGAACAACTGAGACACCAATCCAGCATGACACAATGTTGGCAACCATGAGGCAGAAGGATGCAGTGGCAAGAACAACCAAAAGACCAGTCTAGCATGACACAAGGTTGGCAGCCAAGAGGCAGAGGAATGCAGCAGCAAGAGCAACCAAAAACCCAACCCAGCGTGAGGTGAGTTTGGCACCCATGAGACAGACTGTGGTGGCGGCAAGAGCAACGGAGACACCAATCCAGCCTGACACAAGATTGGCAGCCATGAGGCAGAGGGATGCAGTGGCACGAACAGCTGAAAACCCAACTCTGTGTGAGGCGAGGTTGGCGCCCATGAGACAGACAGTGGCAGTGGCAGGAGCAACCGACACGCCAGTCCAATGTGAGACAAGGATGGCAGCCATGAGAATGAGAGAGCTTGAGAAGAGAATGCTTCCATGGCTGGAAAAAAAAAATCCCATTTCAACTACAATGCCACCCTCAAGTATGAGAATGACAGGAATGCAGAAAAGATGAACGTCATCTGCCAGCATTGCAGGGCGCTCAACTTCAAGGGCAAGATGCCAGGGTTGTGTTGCTTCAATGGAAAGGTTGATCTTCCACTCCTCCCAGTCCTTCCAGAATAACTCCAGTCAATGTTGTCTGGTACCAGTGCCGACTCCAAGCACTTTCTCAAGTTTATCCTCACTTACAATTCGTGCTTCCAGATGACAAGCATAGGCTGCCAGGAGAGAAACGTTGCTGTGAGGATGCCGACGTTTAGGCTACAGGCAGAAGTCTACCATCGAATTGGCTCCCTATTCCCACCTGCCAGTGACAATGCAAAGTTTCTCCAAACCTATTTCCTCAGCAGTCAACAACAAGTTTATCGTTGTTGCACAATATCCAACAACCTCAGGCCTGAGATTGCACTGGCTCTGTAGGACTTTCTCCATGACAGGAATCTCCACGTTAAGGCTTTCAAAACGTCAGTGGAGTGGATGGGTGTGCCGGGAATGAAGTTGGTCATCCATGCAGACTACATGCCTCAGGGTGAGAAAGCCTGCAGTTTCAATGCCCTCACCACAGAGGAAATTGCCGTCCTCATTGTTGGAGGTCTTCATCCTGAAAATCCTTTTCATTACCTCTGATATGACCTTTGAGTTCAAGAGGGTCAAGTTCCTGGTCAGGGTGAGCTATGCCATGACAATCAACAAGTCTCAGGGGCAGACACTGAAGGTGGCTGGCATTGACCTTATTGACAGTATGTTCAGTCATGGCCAGCTCTACGTCACATGTTGCCAAGTCGGCTCTGCAAGAAACTTGCACATCTTGGCACCAAGCAAGAGGAAGAGGAACATAGTGTATCCGAGAGCATTGGTGTAAAAAATACTAAAGAGATAATTGAATTGATTGTGATTATATTGATTGAGACATGCAACTTTAAATTATTGCTGTTAACAATGAGATTAAAAAAAAAAAGAGAATTGATTTGGTTGTGATATATTGATTGTGACTATTTAAATAGCATCAAAGGAAAATAATAAACTGAAATAATAATTTGCCCCACTTCTCTCTTAATAATACATCTTCTCCACCATAACCATTCCTACTGGCAAGACATGTTCAACTACTTGATTTAGCCTATATTGGCTAGGCAACACTGGGTATATGCTGCTAGTATGTATATATATATATATATATACACATACAGTAGAACTTCAGAGTTATGAAAGAAAGTGATAGAAAACTGGAAAAATAATGAGTAAAGGACCATCCACTATTTTATTCTTCTAACTTCTTGTGCATAACCACACACCCACAATTTATTTGCTGCAGCTATTCTCTCCTCTTTGTTCTTTGGAATTATTTTCTCTTTCCTCAGGCTGCCAGTTGATCAATGCTAAAATTCAAGTTTCACTTGTCTTGTATCTCTTTTACTAAATGTAAAAGAGTTACTATTACTATTAAGCAGAAGTTTTATTTTTTTAAAGAAGTTGGATCAGGCAGCTATATGTCATCCCTAGCCACTGAATTCCAAGTGGGAAAAACCACTGTGTATGGTATCAAGAACTCAAAAGACAAAATTATTACATTTGTTTGTGAAGCACAGGATGTTAGCTCTCTAAAAAATAGTTGAATAGCAAGGAGAGCTAGTGATGATGCCCATGATAGAGCCATTCACCAGTGTTTTTTCAGGGGAGACATAAGGGCACCTCAATTATTGGTGTTTTAGTACAGAAAAAAGCAAGGTAGCAATACAAAGAGCTTTATCTAAGTAAGTCTGATGATAACTCCAAGGCAAGTTGTGGGTGGCAGATAGGTTTTAAAAAATGGCATGGTATAAGGCATTTAATTATGCAAGGTGGGTGACTATCTGCTGATGTTTGTGCTTCAGAAGAATTCAGGCATTTTTTCCACAAATTTGTGAAACAACATAAATTTAATCCATATCAACTTTTCAATTATGATGAGACTGGCCTCTACTGGTGGCTACTGCCAAATAAAACTCTAGCTGATCCATCAAATAATGCCTGAGGTACTTTAAGTCTCAAGGATAAAGCTACGTTGATGTCTACTGCTAAAGCCAGTGGAGGTTTACAACTTCCCTCTGTGTTCATACATCAATCTGCCAAGCCACATTGTTTCTCTGGAATCCATATGTCTGATATGCCTATCCATTACAACAGTCCAAGAAATGGCTGGATGGACTCATTTCCGAGATTGGTTTCACAAGCACTTTGTAGCAATAGTGACAAAATATCTTGAGTAAAACTCATTGTCTCCTCAGGCATTCCTTCTTGATAATGCTCCATCCCATTCTTCTGCACGTACATTAGTATCTGTTTATCGTAAGATTAAATGTCATTTTTAATCACCCAATATCACTAGTTTGATTCAGTCAATGGATCTGGGTGTGCTTAAGAATACTAGGCATAGATAAAAAAAAAATCTCCTGAGGAAATTCCTACTAGGATCTTGTGAAGATGATTTTTTTATTTTTTTTATTTGCTAAGTCTTACTATAACTGATGCAATTTTTCTTAGTGCAAAGTCCTGGGATGAATTTTCTTCACTTTCACTAAGTCGTGCTTGGAACAAGCTAGGTTAAAGTCAACAGAGTTACAGCCTAGATGAAGAACGGCCTGAGTTATGAGACAATTTTAACCAATTAGTTATAACTGAAGCTGAAAAGGAAGAGTGGCCTTCAATCAATGAGAGTGACACTGGTATGCAAGAACTTACTGATGAGGATAAGGTAGGCATGTGTCAAAAACATCATTATCTTCATTTGATGTTAATGAGGAGTAAGATGAAGAAGGACAAGTTGGCCCCACCATTACTCTTAGTGAGACTGAAGAAGCATTCAGCAATGGTTTGTCTTGGCTAAAAAAGCAATGCAAAGCTACACCAATGAAGTTAGTGTTGCATCATAAATTTCACTCTTTGGTGCTAAAAAGAAACATGATTCCCTAAAACTAACAAACATTACCGAATTTTTTAATCTTAAGTACATGATTATGAAGGAAAATATTCAATGAAATGTATTCTAACAGTACTAGATTATTATATCATTCCTATTTTTAAATGTTAAATATTTGAATGTGAGGAATAAAATTGAATACACCATGTGAGTATAACATATTTAAACGATACTTGTGAACAATATCACATTAAAGAGGTGCATATATATAAATGTATATATACATTTACATAGATTTACATTATACATATGTGTACACACATACACATATACATATATATACATAAACATACATATACATACACGAGTTCATGGGCCTAACTTCAACTGTTCAAGTAAGAAACATATACAGACAGACAGACAGACAGACAGACAGACAGACAGACAGACAGACAGACAGACAGACAGACAGACAGACAGACAGACAGACAGACAGACAGACAGACAGACAGACAGACAGACAGACAGACAGACAGACAGACAGACAGACAGACAGACAGACAGACAGACAGACAGACAGACAGACAGACAGACAGACAGACAGACAGACAGACAGACAGACAGACAGACAGACAGACAGACAGACAGACAGACAGACAGACAGACAGACAGACTGACTGACAGAGAGACAGACAGACTGACTGACAAACTGACAGACAGACTATCTCCACTTTGTACTATAGATTCAATAGCGAATATTTCTGGTGGCCTAGACAAATGGCAAAAGGAAACATAAATGGAGGCACTTAAGTACCATTTCTAGACATTGTGATTTCATTCAAAATAACACTAATTCATAGGTAGGCTTGCGATCAGCATTGACTCTTGATTATTTTGGGAGAGGGTTGGGGTAGGGTAAGAGAACAGATATTTAAAAGAATCCAGTGTTTCGGGTCCTGATGCCCACATTGGGTTCAACGTAGCCCATGTAAGTGCCTGATTGAAATTTCATGTGCATTTGCATTGCCCAAGCCACCAATAGCAATATGAAACATGATTATTGCTATTTCCCAACCAGTGTGCTCTCATTAGATCTTTTTTGGTATAAAAAAAACCATGCCATACACCCAAGGATCATGCCTGCAAAGCTTCATCAAATTCCTTTAGTTGGTAACTCTGATGCTAGGATATACGTCGCTACGCATTCCTAAATAAACTTCACTTTTATAGATTAAATGATAGATTTGATGTGGTTCAGGAAACTGTATCATAAAGTAAAACCATCTCAGTCTGAATTGCATAGTCATCAGGTGACCTGTTATAATAAACCTAAAGTATAACCCTATTTAACTACTATAACCAAATATATTTTAGCTATAGTTACAACTAACTCTTTAAATTGGATAATCAATACACTGCAACTATCAAACTGCTTTGAACAGAATGTGCTTAGAGCCTTCTGTTTTAGTTACTTGAGATAAGCTCTCAAAAATTGTTGTGTAGAATTCTAATTGTGCCATGTTCCTATGAACATTCCAATAATTCCTTGAAAAATAAATTAAATCTTCATTTATCACAGAAAATTTAAAAAAAAAATTTTTAAATGAGGTAACTTTACTCTCTATATACACTAATTGCAACACATACCCAACATTGCTAGGATATAATTAGTTGGACAGATGTAACATATGTGTATTTACTATGTGATTTTTTTTAAGAGGCTCTTTTTTTAAACATTGCTCTTGGTCCTTTTTTTTAGCTACGACATACAGGTTCTTGAAATTGCAACTATTGAGCAGCCCACATATAGCTAACCATGAGACTAACACAGGCTGTCAATATGTAGACCAGCAACCATCAACATCTGACCCTGAGCCTTATGGATGCTTATGGCAATGCTAAGCTTACTGGGAAACTGGACTCTCTTGTATGCAAAAGGAAGGTGTACTTGGGACTCGAGGCACAAACACATTGACTCAATGACAATATGTATCAGTTTCTTCAAACCAATACTGTCCCATTGCACAGCTTTGGAGATTACACGGTTGAGAAAAGTATAATAGCTGCTCCAACTTTGAGTTGCAGTTGATGTGTTTGGAGTCCAGGTGGTTACAGTGAGTTAAGGAACTCCGCTGGGTAGTGTATGATATGGTCCTGCTCAGATAGAGTGCTAAGGGAGATTTAAATCATTATAAGTATTAAAATTTGTATCTGAAGCTGTGCATTGATGGGGTTGACACTGTCATTCTTCGGTGCCAGAATTGCTCTCTCATGCAATCACTGGTGGTTAATGTAGTGCTGATCAAGATTGGGGAAGACACGTTGCATGATCTCATTGTCAAAATGTCATTGATGTTATAGGTCCTCTGTTAGTCTGACAATGGTTTGGGCTTATTGCGTGCCACATAGTTGGCCAGTTAATGAATGTTGTAGGACGCTTCATAGAGGAATTCATGTGACAGGGCATGAGCACATTAAATTTGGACTATTCGGGGAAAGCCAAATCTGGTCAACTCCCTGTCATCCAGTTGTATCACCTTGTCTTTGATTACGATGAGAACCATGTTAAACATGTCACATGTGAATGTAAACTCGACTCCAGGGACTTTGACCTGTGCATAGTGTTTGATGTCCTCAGTAAGATTTCATCTGTGATGCATTTAGAGTGCGACAGAGTTTAATTTACCATATTGCAGCATGAGAGCAGAGAGGTTTCCCAGCCTGTACAGTGATTGTGAAGTGGTGGACTCATCAGGCATGGCATCCAAGTGTGGATCATTCTCATGAAGATCACGTAGGTTGTAGGCTTCTCGATAAGTTCTACAAACGTGGCCAGCAACAGTAAGAAATATTTCAAAAGGAGTTGGACTTTAAAATCATAGAGAGCATGCGGAGGAAAAATCATCATTTCCGACTTGCATGGATCTCATAGAGTCTTCAAAGAGTGGTGTCTTTTCTTCATACCTGGAAAGCCACTCACTGGTTTACCCTTATTCCAGCGTTTTCAAACATCATTTCATGCATAGTAGGAGGTATATGACTGTATAGCAGAGTACAGGCAAACTTGTCTTTCTGACAAAGCATAAAGATGGCAGGCAATGTTGTGTCATTTGGAGTCTAGATCCACTGGTGGTCAATAGCAGGCTTGAAGAAAACACGCTGTCAATTTTCTAGATGAACATCAAGCATCAACACCATTGAGTGGCATTTGTGGATGGGGCAGAAAATCCTTCTTTAAATTGCCTTGTCACTGCTAATATACCTGCCCATCATTGAACTGTCTCATGTCATCCCTACTGATGGTATCCTCAAGTCCAAACATGGCTACAACCAAACTTTTGCAGATATACTCATTTATGTAATGGATGGTCTTCACAGAACTGCAGAAATCCACATTGATGCGGTCATTGAATGGTTTGGAGAGTAAAGGAGAGTGGGGTACTATCCATCTTCTGTCGATAGCAAACTCCTGCCTTCTCATCTTCAGTTTCACAGTGAACCCTCTATCAGCAGGCCTTCTTCTTTGATAAAGGGATAAACTATCATGTTCAAGATATGTTTCCTTGAGCTCGTTGCGCGGATAGCACTCAATGCATTTCCCTTCATACATGCAGGGAGAACCATGGAACATTCATGTCTTGATAGTGTTATAGAACTGGGGGCATTCAACAGGATATGGATGCTCTGAGGAGGTGAATAAGTCCTACTGGTTTCAGGGTATTTTCAGTTATAACTGTAGAAGGATGTGAGCATGAGGCAGGCCTCTCTCCAGCTACTCAATTATGCACATGTCGCAGATAACTTGGCCAAAGTTGGAGACTCTCTTGATCATATTAATCAGCTCCTTCAATTTCAAGTGGAGGACCATGGTAAGCAAATAAAAATAATCAGTTTGCATCCGAATTTAGAACAGTTTAGCCTTCACTTCTGGACAAGTGGTGTAGCAAGTTAATGTGATGAGCAGGTTTGGGTGGCCATTGTTTTGTACTTAGATGGTGGCATCTTGTGTCCTCTCGTGCATGTATATTGGTACCCCCATAAATCTGTAAAAATGAATGCAGAGCTCTCCTATGCTGTGTGCCCCAACAGCATCATAGCGAAAGCCATCCCTCAAGTATATGTACTCCTCACTGCGCAGTTCCTTCTGAAGGGTGATAGTTGTCGAGGGTCAACCCTCAACATGGCCAAACCAGGCTCAGAACATTTATTAATAAATTGTAAACATATATTCGAACAAGATAAATGACCAAGTTATGTGTCTGTACTTGTGCTGTTATTGAGTCTTAGGTATTATTTTAGTTTATGGAACCCTATAGGTAGCTAATGTGTTTAAATTCTAGGTATGTATGTAAGATTGTATCATGTAATGCTAATATGTGGCTAGGTGTATAAAAGACCTTGGAAAGGCCACTGTCTGGAGTCTTTGCTAAATTGCTATTAAAGTTCTTCTTAATTTATAACCTAAATTACTCTGGTATTTAAGAATCAAGGACCTTGTTAGCTGGGTATTGACTCTGGTGGCAGCAACCTACCATATCTGGGGATTAAGTAGTTCTTAAATCCCCAACAATAGTTTACAGTAACCTCTCCCCCTCCACCTTGGTTAACACGTCAGTGATGTACTGATGAAAATAGGTCTGGCTATCAAGGAGGAGATTGAAGTTGTCTTAACAGACTATAAGATGATATGCGTAGAAATCTATTGAGTGAACTGCCTTAGTGATAGATGGTTGCTTTGTAACCAGATCTGCTTGCATGATGCCAATGTGGTATCCATCTTCCCCAAGATTTCAGATCATAGGATACTGAAGGGCATCGTAGAAGCGGTGTGTTTTACGTTGGGCATATTCAGGATCTGTGTGAACAATGGCAACTATTGTTTTTGTGGGTGCATTGAAGCAACAGCTTTGCTGTCTTGAAGGGATATTTGTTTTCATCTATGATGACTCTGAAATCTGGCTCATTCTCCAAGATGTACTTGAAGCAGGAAACATAGCTGTTGTGTTTATATAAAAATAGTGGTAAGGATCATGTATCAGAAGTTAGACTGAAATGCCGACTTCTTTACTCATGGATCAATGTAAATGTCAAAAGGGGATTTCAATGACTGTTTTAACTCTAGTAAAAATAGCCTCAAAACGGGCTTGAGGGGCCTCAGATGTTTTTACCTATTGTGTGGCAACTTCTGTACTACACATTGCTTGAAGGTAGGCCTCACGGGCTTGATGGCAGGCCTCACAGGCCTGGGCTGTCTCCACCTATCGTATGGGAACTGCTGTAATATGCTGTCTGGGCCAAATTGGATGAAAAAGTGACTCGTGGGTGCTAAGGTGCCAAACTTGTGTATGGAACTTGTCTCTGGTGCAGACTGCATTTACCAGATGAGTTTACAAGGCATCCTCAAGGGTGCTACCAGAGACCTCTTGATTTCTACAACACCTGACAGAAACTGTGGCATATGCATCTCATCCTGAACACCATAGTCATCCATAAATATTAAATCCCAATGATTGGGCCGCTACGTTATGCTTAAGACTCCAAACATTTACATCAGAAACCACTACAGCCACTGATTGTACACTTTTAGGTGTGCTCTCTCTGGTCAATTAACACTTATGTTGGTCTGAATTCATAAACCTCTTTGAGGATGATTATTTTAACATTGCCATGTCAAGAAAAATTGTTAAGAAGATTCCTAATTGTTCAGCTCCTCTTGTAGTAATCTAAGAGATTACAATATTCCCCACCATGTGAATATACTCACATGGCAGTGATGGAAACCCTTCACATTGCAGCATTGAAGCAGAACTGCAATAATTTATGATGTGATAGCAGAGAAAGTCTTTACAGACTGACTTCATCAAGGAGATATACTGGACTACAACTAACTCCTATAATCTGTGGAGAGGATAATCATGACTTACTTCAATAAAATAATTCACTATCCCTCCCCACATCAACTCTGCTGAGCCTTTCCTATATTATGCATAAATGCTTCTACATACACTAACATTGAAGGAAGTCCATAGAAATTTGCCAAAAAAAATCAATAGTAGCATTAACTGCCAAAAATACCCCACCTTTAGCAAGGAAATTATCAACTATTAGCAATGGAATGAATTAACATGAATAAGCTCTGATAACATAAAATACAACTACGAAAGTATCAAGACTTGCATTCCACTTACCCCAAAAGGATTACCAGATTAACATAAGTTGTAAAGTTGTTTCAGTCCTTGGTCCTGAACCACATCCAGTAACCATGTATATTAAGTATCAATGGCAACAGTAGTCTTACAAGAGCAGGAATTAAACAGATACATATCACAAATTATATTGAGATAAATGAGAAAGTTCCAGATAAGATAGACAATGTATTAATTGTGACACATCACCAAGATGCACACATGTTCATACGGTTAAGTGGGTAAGTGCATACATTGGAGTATATGTTGTCCATGGATAACTCTTCAGGCAGCCTTAACTTTCTTGGCTTCTTCACTGCATACAGAAAAACATTTATGATGGAGGTTAATATATCATGGTCAGTGCACAGACATTAACTTTGCGGAATGTGTGGGATATAGTCTCACTTTGGGAGTTGAGTTGGAGCAGACCTTTTTGCGACAGTAGCAGCAGCTTTATCTGCAAGTTTAGGATCTTGCAGCCATCGCACTTGTTTTGACGGGCCATACCTGTCACACACGCACACACATATGCACACACACTAACATTATCCTCCTTGAAACTACATAGCCAAAAACATTTGTTTATTTATCCTTTCAGGACTGCCAGTGTTGATGCCAAATAAAATTTACAGGTTTTTTTTTTTTTTTTTTTTTTTTTTAATTAATCATACTACTAGTGTCTTCTCTCTCACCCTTTATCATTCTTGGCAGCTATAATGAAGATAATGGCAGGCTTGGATGAGGTGTCAATATGGGCAGAGGCCAACTGGTTGTGGGACACCACACAGGAACATCCAGGGCCACAGTACACCGATGCTAAATCCATTGTTCCTGCAGCTGTGTCTGAAACCGGCTTCAGACCCAGCTTGACGCTGTACTCAGTGATACTTCCTGCATTATTTGGGTGTGGTTCCCACAAGAGATGAGCTCCGTGTGAACACTAATGGATGAAATGAAATCATAAGCACAGTGTAGAAATAGAAAAAAAAGAGAGAGAAGTGGAGGAGAGCCATATCTTCTAACTTTTCTTATCCAAATAGCTGAAGGAGCACCAGGGAAGCCAGGCAGGCATGTCTTGAAGGCGGCAACCTTCGAGAAAGGACCACGACCACAGGAGTTGATACCACACACTCGAAACTTGAAAGCTTTGCCTGGTTGTAGCTCAACCTTCTGAACCGCAGTGGTTGCTGCACCAAGCCTTGTCTAAAATGATATTTCATCACAAGAATTAACCCAAGCTCAGTATGTGCAACACACAAGCAGAAAGCAGCTGTGGTTAAAGTGGTAACTCGTTAAAACTGCACATGCACACTTTAACTTATTACACTATCAACCACACCTTACCTGATCCATGCGGAAGTCCACATTTGTGGAGTAGTCAGTCACTGTATACTCTGTCCCGTTGACAACATCAACGTCATACCACGTAGGGGTGACTTCCGTCTGGTCTGTGCCTGGAGCATCTACTCCGGTGTTAGTGTCATTAACCTCAGTCTTGGTTGAATGAGCAGCGAGTGCCACTGCCTCGTTTGGCTCTGTCTTGCTGGTTGTTGATGCAGAGGTGGAGTCTGTCTTAGCCTTAGAAGGCATGAAGTTGTACGGCTGTGTCGAGGGTCAACCCTCAACATGGCCAAGCCAGGCCCAGAACATATATTAGTTAATTGTAAACATATATTTGAACAAGATAAACAACCAAGTTATGTGTCTGTACTTGTGCTGTTGTTGAGTCTTAGGTATTATATTAGTTTATGGAACCCTATAGGTAGCTAATGTGTTTAAATTCTAGGTATGTATGTAAGATTGTATCATGTAATGCTAATGTGTGGCTAGGGGTATAAAAGACCCTGGAAAGGCCACTGTCTGGAGTCTTTACTAAATTGCTAATAAAGTTCTTCTTAATTTATAACCTAAATTACTCTGGTATTTAAGAATCAAGGACCTTGTTAGCTGGGTATTGACTCTGGTGGCAGCAACCTACCATACCTGGGGATTAAGCAGTTCTTAAAACCCCAACAGGCTGGATCTGTAACAAGTAATTGTCCGCTATAAAGAAATGAGATGACGAGGTGTTAAAAGGAGAGAGGTGATTAGAAAGTGATGGACGATCAATAAAAGGTAAGGGTATTGACAATAATATGTCAATAAATTAAGAAAAGAAAAGATGTTCCCCTATCAGAGACACTAATTCATTCCAGAAAAGCTATTTGAGCTAATTAGTTTTGAATGTGTTAATTACCTGTATGAATTGTCCTATTAATTGGTTGTAGTTTTCTCTACTAAATTAGTGTTACAGATAGAAATGATGGTGAATAGTCATCAAGGAGAATGACCTTACCGAGCCACCAATGACAACTGAACTCTCTTGCACTGATACCCATTCATTTAAGAATAGCAGCTTCAGAAAATTAGTTATGAATACATGTTGGTTGCCTGTACAAATGGTCAATTCAGTTAGTACCTGTTCTGCGTGTAGAGTTTGTGTTACAGATCATTATTTACACTAACTCTGCAATATTCATGAACTTCTGTCTGGTACATAAACATCTGTGGCTTCTGTGTATGGAATAGTTCCTGTCAGAATTTAATTCATGTTCCCTTAAGTTAGAAATGTGAAGTTTATCGTGTGATGTTAGACAATATATCTACATTTAAGAGAACATTCCAATTAAGTCAATTTAATGTAATTGCTGGGAGATACAGAATTAAACACTGTCTAACATCATATCCCCAAAAAGTAAAGAGAAAATAGCAACAGCTGTTTTTCTTTTACAAACATATTTGGTGTTTGCCAACTCACCAGAGGAGACACTGGTCCAGAAAACCTTGAGTGACTTAGTGCCAGATCTCACCAGTTGAATACGACCAGGGGCAACTGGCATCTCGGTATCCAAGAACCACAGGTCGTTGCAACATACCTGAATTGGGAGTGAGTGTGTGTGAGTGGGAGTGAGTGAGTGGGTGAGAAATTTAGTGAGTGAATGAGTAAGGGAGGGATTGAGTGAGTGAGTGAGTGAGTGAGTGAGTGAGTGAGTGAGTGAGTGAGTGAGTGAGTGAGTGAGTGAGTGAGTGAGTGAGTGAGTGAGTGAGTGAGTGAGTGAGTGAGTGAGTGAGTGAGTGAGTGAGTGAGTGAGTGAGTGAGTGAGTGAGTGAGTGAGTGAGTGAGTGAGTGAGTGAGTGAGTGAGTGAGTGAGTGAGTGAGTGAGTGAGTGAGTGAGTGAGTGAGTGAGTGAGTGAGTGAGTGAGTGAGTGAGTGAGTGAGTGAGTGAGTGAGTGAGTGAGTGAGTGAGTGAGTGAGTGAGTGAGTGAGTGAGTGAGTGTGTACGATTGTGAGTGAGGGAGGGAATGTGTGTTGGGATGTGTGTGAGTGTGCGTATGTATATATGTACATGTATGTATGTGGGAGAAGGAAAGTGGTATGTATGTCCTGACTGTTCCTCCTCTAACTGACCTGGTGGTTCAACATCTTCTTGTGACCTTCCCTGCCACTCCAGACGTACATCTTTGTGCCGACAACAGCTAATATGTGTCCAGCACGCTCACACAGAGCAGCAGGGATCCCACTTGCCTCAGCATTACCATCTTCTGTGGTGAAGTTAGACATCTCCTCCCATGTGAATGTGTCTAACAACAGAAATGCACGCATGTTACATTCTGAGTAATGGAATTCCCAACCAATGGTCATGACTACTGGTTAGCACACGCCTTCATTATATACACTATTATATAACACAATCACACACCAAGTAAGAGCATTACACACCTCAACCCACACCCTATAAAGACCCATTTTCTCACCTGTGTTGAGGCAGGCTAATGAGTTTGAACATTTCCACTCTGTCTCATGTATTGGGTGCCTTCCATCTTCACCAAAGACAGGTACCCAACCACCAAACACAAACATTTTATTCTTCAGCATGACTGCTGAGTGCAAGCTACGTGGGAGTGGGACAGGGCCTTTGCACTGTACATTCTGCCACTCTATGTGTTCTCCTGGTGAACGTGATAGGACAATCATCATATATGAAATAACAGACGTGTTATGAAGACTTATAGAAGGTCATACACACAGACAGAGATAGGTGGGTGTGAGTGTGTGTGAGCATGTGAGTATGTGAGCATGTGAGTGTGTGAGTGAGTGAATGGGTGAATGAGTGAGTGAGTGAGTGTGTGTTGACAACCTGATGTGAATAAGACCTGCAATGAGAGCAGATAAGAGAACACCATATATGCAGTTTATTTGAGTTGCTCACCAACATTGAGAATCCACATATCACTAAGTCTCTTTCCATTCATGCCTGCGTACACCAACAACTTGTTGCCAATGGTAACAGATGTGTGGCTCTCCCTGGGGCAAGGGACAGGACCTTCAATGTTGGCGCATTCCCATTGAAGGGAAGTTCCCTCCAAAAAATCCAAAGTGAACACATCATTCAAGTACCTGAAATAAACACGTGTTGCATTTTAGTAACGAAAGTTCCTCATTAAATATATAGACTATGTGGAGACAAATATGACTCAAAGTTTGTGCATCACTCCATTGGTTTCTCTTATTTGAAGTAGATTAGAATTTAGTTTTAAATTTTTTTAAAAATGTAAGTCTAGATATGTAGATATGTAGATACTCACTTGGGAATGATCAGCATGGGGTCACTGGACAGGTTGGTCAGGCCTGCAAATACGACAGCCTTTCGGCCTACCAAGTTGAAGGAGTGCCCCAACCTGGGGCAAGGGGGCTCCAGTAGTGGAGTGAGCCTACGCCACTCCCACCTGCTAGCATTCAGCTCGTAGAGCTGCACAACATTCACATCCACATGAACACATCCATTACATTTTCATCAATCCTTCACAGCATTACTTAACACAATCAAAAAATTTGCATTGAAAAGGATTTGTTGCACTTAAATGCACAAAAAGAATGGGTTGACTCTTACCTACTGCATCTCTCCAAATTTAATAGTGTGATTTAATTTATAAGCTACTACCTCTGTTTTAATTTTCAATTCTTGGATCACCACCAAAAGGTGAACTAAAGCAAGTTAAAAGGCTATTATAAAAAAATATATAGAGCACTTTTCTATTTATTTGTACCAGCTGAAGTAGTATCTCACGAAGGATTCTTGCTCAAGTAAATGATTCCAATGAAATAATTGTGATTTGTTCGATGCTGTCCTTTCTTGAGTGATAAAAAAAAAAAAAAAAAAAAAAAAAAAAAAAAAAAAAAATTACTTCAAACAACAGGGGAAAATGAGGTTTTCCTAAACCAGACTAAAACCTTTCCCCGTAATCAAGGACAACATGTAATAAGTTTCTTCAAAATCAGTTGAGCTATTAAACCATTCATAGTGAAAACACACAAATATTATGTCCAGTGATCTGGTGATAAACGCTCACATCATTGGAGTAGCATCCATCCTCCAGCATGCCTCCGAATACAAGCAGATGCACACCATCACAGATGAAGCCAAATGCAGCACAGCCTGTGGGTTTCTCTCCACACACCTGGGGCATGAACCACTGGCTCGTGGCTGCAAGCACAAATAAACACATGAACAATGTATTAGGTGTTGTTACTAGCATATAAATGGTATCTTGATTCATTATAACACACTAGGAAAAAAAGTTTTTTGGTCAGCCTTAAGCTTCCTATTGTCACGAACTGGTACAATATCATTAATGCATCTGTTTGCAATACCACGACATGGTGAATAGTTCATTAAACCAGTGAATGCATGAGAGGGCTTGAATGTAATATGAAAATGGAGCTGTGGATGCAGCTCTAGTAATAAATGTCCTTTTGAAATGTGGGTTTGTAAAGATAGCAAAACCTGGGAGCAATCACTGCTTGTGTATGCATGCGTGATCATTCGCATGTGGTCTACCACTTTTGTTCCAAAAGATCTTAACCTAATCTTGTGTAGTTATACCCTTTACCTGCTTCTGAACTTATAAGTCAAAGTGTCTGATTGGTCAGATTGGTATAACACAAAGTATTGGACAGTTATAGTGTTAGTGATGACTAAATTTCATGGGCAATCAACAGCTGTGTATTTCAAAGCTTGCAAGTTGCATAGTTCAAGAACTCTGCCTTTAATATCTGAAACTGTAATTATATATTTTTGGCATATGATGCACATCTACTAGGATCCTGAAAAACTTGCCACAGTGACTAGAAAGATTAATCCATGTCTAATGCATCTGGCTATGTGAGACTTCTTTAAAAATCTGTTGGGATCCAACAACACCCACACCCAGAGTTTAAACATTTAAATCAATAAGGCATGTCCATCACTGCTTGTTTCACTATATGGACTTTAACAACTACCAATGATTCCAAACCAGTCAGTTGTCATGAATTGACCAGGCTACAAGCAACCACAGTCCCCAGCAAACAACAGTAATAAACTACATACAAACGTCCTGGGACTCCTACAAGCAGTGCCCTCTAAATATAGTACCAATGAACAAATAAAAATACCTACCTGTGTTCAAGACATGTAGTTCTTCATTAAAACAATTATTTCCACCTCCAAATATGAAAATCAGCTCCTTAATGGCAACGGCTTTGTGCCCTTGACGAGGCTCAGGAGCAGGACCTCTGGTAGAGTTCACTTTCTCCCACTTCATCTTGAATGGGGTGGACAGCGGGTCAGGGTAACTAGCCACGCAGCCTTTCTCAGAGGTAGTCTCAATGGTAGTCTCAATGGTAGTCGCAGAAACCTGACCAGCGGACATTTTGTCTTACTCAACAACAACTACACGTGCACCAAGTGTTATTATGGTAAAGGTCATCATCATATTTTACTTTCAAAAAAATCGATTTGGATAGCTTACCTTTGGAGACCCCTTGCGGTTAACCCTCAACTGCTTGGGTTGCTGTGCGGTTGATAGGAATGCTTTCCCACGTGCCAGAGTGGCATCCAGCCTAATAGCTATCCTAGTGGGTGGCCAGCACGTGAGGAAATTAGCGTTGGACAAGCTAAAGCCTATAGTGATCGTGGACCCCACCCACCTCCCCCCCCCCCCACCCCTCCTCAATTAAGAGTAAGAAATAATCCTGCCTGAGATAACAGCATCTAGGAAACACCAATTCAGTATTGGCAGGTAAAATGATATTTTGCACACACCACAAGTTGATGTATCAGAAAATTTGTTGAAGAAGACTTTGTGTGCATGTTATTTTGGCTGGCTTGCTTGTTAATTAATTAATTGTTATCTGTGGATGTTAAAATTTCTTAATATACCTTAGAATAATCCCAAATGATTTATCAGAATATTATGTTGGAGTTATTCCTGACGTCCAATGAGGTTGATGGGGAATTTGAAACCCTGTGCATGAGCATTCATGGATTGTGCAAATATCCTCTTGGTTTCCTAGACTACCTCCTCCTGCTAGGATCACACTTCCATATCCAGAAACACACAATACATAAATGTGTGTTGAAAGCTTCTCCCCTTTATTCTAACACTATGAAATAAAATTTCTGATAGTGTCTTCTGTGTTTTCATTAAGTGCTACTTCCATTTTTAAGCATGAGCATGGAAGTCGATGTAATAATCAATGCCAGGAAAGTCTTTACTTTCTTTTTCTTTACTAGCATAGCTAAGCACTGAATCATCAGTTTCTTTGGGTTTTCTGTTATAATTCCGTCTCCAGTTGCATTATATATTTAACTAATTTTATCAATATGTTTCCAATATTTTTAAATTGTACACAGATCAAGAAGTTAGTACGTAGTATAAACAGATTAATTTCCTTCATGCAGAGCTCCTATATGTGCATTTATTGAAGCACTGAATTAACTAATATATTTTTTCTAGGTTACGTGTAATGATGTTTCTCCCCCAACCAGTGCTGTAAAGGGTAGATTCAACTTTGATCCTCGTTTAGCGAAAGCAGAGTTTATTCCTCAAAACACGTTCTATCCGAACTCTAAGTACACCATTGTGGTCATGGGTCATGCTGTGACGACCGAACGCTCTCCATACGGCCGGAATATCAACAATGCTGTGTTTCAGTTTGAGACATGTAACCCTGGTCCAATAAATATCGGAATGAAGCTGAAACGACAAGCTCCAGAAGAGGTGAGTGAGAATTGATTATTCAGTGGAAGTTCATTGTTATGGTTTTAAAATTATCATTCCAATTTAGTGCATGTTTATAGCTTAACGATTCAAGAATGGAAAAGAAGTGATATGACATCTATTCCAATTAAATACTTTTTTTTTTACTTTCAAACTAGTAGCAATGGGAAGAAATTGATGCAATGCAATTACAGTGGATCAATATTGTTTCAAGTTTCCCTGTCAACAATCGCAAGATAAGTGTTAAAATATATATTCTAATTAAAGTGTACACTGTGTAGCTTCGCTATTAGCAGCCATGGGAAAGTAGCATATATATTTACGAGAAATATTGAACCAGACACAGGTAAGTCCATTAGTGAATCACTCCAGGAAAAGAGGTTTTTTCAAAGGTAAATAGATATTTTGATTGCATTTTTACATCTTGCCAAGTTGGAGTACTCCAGCTTTCAAGCAATTTGAACTGGTGTTTGTTAGAAGTGATTGGAAACCAGTAAAGAAGTAATTGTTCTTGTCAGATGCCTGTTGATTTGTTCTACTACAGTATATTTATGTCAATGACAGCATTAATGTGAATCTCAATTGTCTGTCCAATTATTGGAGATATACTCAAATTTATCTTGACATTTGCATTTTATTTTTAATACATTCCCATTCATCCTGTTGCTTCAGAAACCCTATATCTTGAAGATCGCTGAGTATTATAACCTCTACAACTCCCTGGTAATATGGAGCACAAAAAAATGGGGTGCTCTGGGGAGCACAGCATAGGTAAGTGTGTGAGTACATATAGATAAGGTATACAAATTAAATCTTCATGGAGATGGTGAATTATTCAGCAATACCGCTGATTCGTACAATGATTTATTGTTAGCTAGAAAGTTGTTTGATGAAAATGATGTTCTTTATGTAATAATGGAACATACTTGCAAGCATGCTCAGCATTACCCGGTGTATAATGACATTGCAATTGGAAGAGGTGTGGACTTTTGGAATTTAGCCCACTCTCTAACCAGGGTTCAAATTATGTTTGCATTCTTGTATGTCTAATGTCAAAAAATTTGATTATTCACATTGGTGCACAATTGTGGACTAGAGCCGCATTGCTTGCTAGGCCTTTCATGGGCTCTGGTTACAAAATTCTTTTAAGGATTTTGCGAAAACATTTTTTTCTTAAGTACCCTTTATTTCTGGAGTACATTGTATTCAGCATTAAGCATATGTCTTAAGGGAGGCCATGCTTTGTAGGAGGAGATTTCTTATGGAATATCTTGTATTGGTGGAGAGCATGTCTTCAGAAAGGCATATTTCACAATATGTTGTGTTTTACTGAAAGACATGTCTTACTGGAGGACATGTTCTTCATGTGGATATTTATTGTAAGAGGGCATGTTTTGCAGTTCAAGATGTCTCACGTTTTACTGGAGGGTATGCCTTATTGGAAACCATATATTACATGAGGACATATTTAATAAGAGTACAGTGGACATACATTAAGGAAACAAATGATTTATTGAAGGATATATCTTAATTGAAGGCATGCCGAGCATGAGGATAGTCTTTATAGGATGGCATATTATGCAGAAGGACATGTATTACTGGTAGACGTGTGGCAGTGGTGGTCATGTCTTTTATGAAAATAGCTGTTAGTGGAGGACATGTCTAGTGAGCGGGCATTTCTTACATGTTTGTGCATAATCTGCAATCATTTAAGCAGCAGTGAATTTTGGCAATTGCATGCTTTTTTTTAGTAACTTCTTTTTTGGCTTATAGACATGCTTAACAAGGATTTATTCTTTGAAATGTCCTTCTTTGGTATAAAGACATATTTTTGTGATAGTAAATTTGTAATTGGAATGAATCAGGCAATGGTGATGGGAAGTCCAGCTGTGGTCACACCCCACCAAGATTGGTTTGAAATATTTGTCGTAATATTTTTCATAATGATATGTTGACTGTGGTTCTTTCAGCAATAAGCTGTTTTAGCACACTATTTTTGCCTTCTTTAGCACTATTCTTTCTGTGAAATCTTTGATAGCCCTTATATTTGTTGTACAGAAACTTAATTTTATTGTACAGGAATAGTGGTAAGTGGAGGTAGGGTGGGTAGGGGGGGGGTTTGGTGGTGCACAGAATTTTGTAGCTTCATGTGCTCTCCCAAAGCAGCAGTCCCATGTAGAAATAGAATATCATGGAACACTATTCCTGAGTTAAACAAATTTTATTCTCCCTTTGAAAATACTGATATTTTTTTATCTCTTTAACTTGTTGGGCAATGTTAAAATTCATTACTATCTCTTTAAATTGGTATGGTGTGAACCATACGAATTCCCTTTGATGAGTATAAAATTGAAGACTTGGAAGAGCCTTTTTTGGGCTTCTTTTAAATACTCCTCTTAAACAATGAGGTGTGGAGAAATGGGACATAGCTCAGGTTACATTCCCTTGCCTGAACATCATATTGGTCAACTTTTAACTAAATCCTTACAGCCATTTGGCCGGATATCACACACATATATGTATGTATGTATGAATATATATATATATACACCGCTAGCTCTATTAGCATAAGATGTACCATGATTAGTTCAAATCATTTTGAATATTTTTATTTAATATGCCCACACAAAGAGATGTGATCAGGTAGCTTCTTCCTTTTGGAGAAAATAATCTATCCACTGTGTTGGAATAGCCTACCCTCAAGAGCTGGTAATATTTAGCTTCCATGGTTTGGCAGGAAAGTAGTATGGCCCAGAGTGACCCAACCTAAGTCCATGAGTTTGCTCAAGTAACATTCTGGGCCCTTTAAGTCTGATATTCCCAGTGGAAATGGATTGGCAGGTGAGACTCAATCTATTTCACTCCCAGTGCTATGATATGTGTGATATACCCTCTTAAGCCCACAGGAGGAGGTGCTAGTAGGAATAGCCACACCGATTAGGGAATACCTAGGTCCAAGTATTTTGGCACTTTTGCCTTCCACCTGAAGAGAAATAAGGATGTCCAGATGGAAACTACACCATGTTACTCACAGATTCAAATTGGATGTACAAATCTAGCTTAAGACCTGTGGCATCTTTTCTTTCTCTCAGGTAAAAAAATTTTTTTAGCTTTTTCAATAGAAAAAATGGTGTGACGAAATAAACTAATGTAAACCCTTCCCTCGGAAATATGGTAGAGCACCTAGTTAGAAGTAGCAGTTAAAATGAGATGGTTTTTCAGTAATCTTTTTCCCTTCTGATAAACGTCCACTTTCTAATCATTGGTAGTGTCTTCACATTATCTAGGTTAACTCCTCTGTTGATGTGTTCTTGCAATAATGCATATAATCCATGAGCCAGAAGGTTGGTTGGTACCATTTTTGTTGAAAAGGCTTCATTTTACCTTTTGAAAAGGTATATAATGTACCACCATAGATAGAAAATGTATGATAGCTTAGCCAAAATTGGAACTTTTGGATTTTATGGCACTTTTAACAAACACGCTCATTTTCAAATTACTTAATTCGAATATAACACAATATCTTTGCAGCATTAACTCAATGTGCTTCTTCTTGATAATTTAAGTAAATGTTTTAATCCTATCATATAAATAACTAAGTGGTAATTAGACCACATCTTAATGTTGGCTCATTAAAAGTAATGGAAGAACACTTGGGACACATCTTCAAAAAAAATACAATTTATGTAACTGGAATTATCTGAGGAGCCAAATAATGCATATTGGCAGTTGTTACTAGAAACAAAATTTCATTTTTTTATTCTAGTCATATATCTCAGGTCCTGTTGCTTTGTACAAAGCCTACTTTAGTTATTGGAAGAAAACCAAAAACAATTATTATTTGTACAGCTTGCTCTACAGAAGGTAACGATGCTCTTTTTGGCCATATAAATTTAGAATCAGGGGTTACAGCATTTCATAGAGCCAGAGTGAGAAATCATGCCTCAATTCTCGACATTGCTAGATATCTTGGGTGTAAGGGAGTTCAAAAGAGATTCTATAACCAAATATGTAGCATTGACTTAGATACTCCCAAAATAAATGAAGTGAACATCTTATCAGACTCTGAGCAAGCTAGCACAAAGAGATCATTCAGACAGGAAAGTTTATACTGTATTCTGCGTATTTTGTAATAAGGTCAGCAAGTATAAAAATATTCCAGATTACACAAAAAGCTTAAACAAGCTACACAAGTAAGACCAGATATAACAGCGACCTGCAATCAGAAAAATAGGTGACAAAATCAGTGTGGCATGTCGACAAGAAGAAGCTGATAGATGCCTACTTCTGCATGCAGCTCATGCTGCCAAGGAAAGATATCAAGCAGTTTTGATCCACTCAAAAAACACAACCGTGTTCATAATTTTGCCATTTCATGATAAAATAAGTGTACAACTGTTTTGGAAACTGTGCACAAAAACCTGTATGAAGTTCATTGATATTGATACAGTACATACTCGTCAAATATAAATGCAGGGTGCTAATTGGCATGCATGCGCAGAGTAGATGCAACAATGTCAATGCTTTCAGAGGCAAAGTAAAGCAAAGGCCCTGAAACTATTAAACACTAGCAAGGAAATGTGATACTCTTTTGGAGATAGGACAGGAATAGAGCCTTTTGCAGATCCTGTGAAAAAAAAAAGTCAATTCAACATGCAAATTTCATGCTACAAAATCATGTTAACTATTATAACAGTCAATAATCTAAAATATTACCTCTTAAGTAGTATCAAAGGATGAATAGTAATTCACCGCCTTCCATCAATTAATTTAATGAAAATTGCACACGTTAAAATGCATGATAAAACATCAATGAGGGTTTCGTTTCCAAAAGTGTTTAAAAACCCAAAAAATACCACATACGCAAGGATGTCATATTTTTTCCAGCTATATGGGCATCCTCCCCTAACATAAAAGTGAGCCTTATCCAACATCTTATCACCATTGCTCCCCCCCCATCCCCTCCCCCCAGTTAGTGTGGTGGCCCAAATTTTGGTGTTTGGCTCATGGTCTAATATAGACATGGATGTATAAACTTCTAATCATGTCACAGCACATTCCCAGGACTATGTGATAGGGTTTGAAATGCTTACAGAGAGGGAATAATAGAAGTCAATGAGATAGAGTTTATCAAGTACTGTACACAGACACTACCTCTCCCTCAGGGAATAACATGTGTATGCATATCAAAATATATTAATTTAAGGATGGTTTTCCTTGATACTCAGTCATTGTCAACACTGGTGGTGTAAACCTTTTTTTGGTGGTTTGAGTGTGCACTCACATTATGTGGTAAAATAATGTGAAATAGCTATTTGACATAGGAACCACAAAATAATTATAAGGTTTTATGTTTATTTTGAGAAAAGAATCCTACATGCTGATTTTCTGTCAGCTTCTGGACTCCTGAAGTTACAATCTTGTTTAGTTTTCTAAATACTTGATGTAGAGAGTGGTTTGGGGTTTGTGCTCCAAGTATACATTACCAATGCCCCTCTAGTTATTATTGTCCTGATGCACTCACCTGGTTATAAATCTTTACTTTTTTGCGTAGGAGGGGGTGGATGGCCATTGTCTCATTTTCAGAGTAGATATTATAAATGCACCTTTCACATCATATCATGCCTGCTGTTCTTCAAAGCAAGATCCAGATTATAACATTTATGTCACCAACATTTACGGTGCTCAGTCTGGTACTTTTGTGTTTGCATGTGGTCAGGACATGGTTGAGGCACACAGTCGCAGGCCACTTTTATACACATCATCAATGTAGCCCCACACCAATTTTGCAGATAATGTCTCGACTTTCCCACATCAAACTCATTTTGTCATATGCTAGTTCCTCCATTCAAGATACCCATCCAGATGGTATTTGTTCTTGGGTAAGACATTGTAGCAATTAAAATCACTGTTGGTTGTCTCCCATTTTTCAGACCATACTTTCTTGTTAACTGCTTATATTTTTGTATTCAGCATCTGCATATTATTCATGAAACTATGACTCAACTTCATGCAAAGTGTGACAAACACAAAGTCATAGACATCCCCTCCATGGATGATAATGGTTTCTGTTTTTTGTTGTTGTGCAACTACTTGTCACCAGACCTCAGGTAGTGTGATTACCTACAGCTTGTATAGGTCCGTTGTTGGTGTTAGGCAGATGCATACTGTTACAAGATGGCATGTGTCATTCGTGGCAATGTGAAACTGTGCAGTCAGCTGACTGACACCATACCGGACAACAGTATTCAAAGACTAATACTATCTAATATTGCTATGACAACAAGCAACTTGGTCCTTTTATATATTGTGTTCCAAATGTTATTTGTTCTAACCTTTGTGATTTAGTCATCTCATGATTTTTCAAGAGATATTTTCAGCTATGATGTTCTAATTACTGACATCCTATATTCATCACTTCCACGACTATCTAATCACTGCTAGTTATAACTTTCCTCTCCCCCCTCCCCACCACCACCAACAACATAGCGAAAGATAAACAAAATAATATAACAACTTTAGACTCACAGTGCAAATAGGCTGACAGAATAGAAATAGTGTAGACAGAAATTTATTAGATCTATTCTACCTCCACAAAATCATCATACTCATCGCAGAGGTGGGACACTATGCCCTAAACTACAATAATCTTTAATTCTGAAAAGCTTCCCCATTCACCTCTGTAATCTTCAATATAGAAAAACCATTTGTTCAACCCTGCAGCCCCACATCTTTACGCTCCCACCGTTCTTATCTCACCTTCTCAGTGAGGCAAATGCAATGAATATAAGTTAACTCAGAAGGTGCACACTATGCACCAGAGCAATCTATCATTACTCCGAAGTGGATATGATAATTTTTTCAAACTATTAGTTAAACTTTGTGGTGCACTGGACTAATTGGCTAAATCTACCTGCAAGGACAGTGAATCGACCTCCATCATTCAACTTTTGAAGTTGATGCAGCTAAAATGGGAATTAAAGAATTAGTGCTGGAAGTTTGTCTAGTGGGTCTGGAAATATAATAATTCAATCTGCAAATAGATAATGTAGTCAAATTGGATGAACTGTGGTACCTATAAAGTTATGTATCATTAGCCATTTTCTATGAATATATCCTTAGCTATTCTGTAGTTATTAATGTCTTTGTTTCAATGACAAATTTGAAATGAACAATTCGTAATAAAAAAAATTTGTGTGTACAATATCAGTCAATAATACCATTAACTTATATATAACCTTTCACTAATTGAAAAAAAAAAAAAAAAAAAAAATTAACCCATCCGTTACTCTAAAACCAGCAGTTGAGTCAGGATAGAAATACACAGAGGGTTTGGAGTCCAATTTGAGGCCACCAATATTTCTCTCCGCATTGATGGTCTTGAACAAAATGGTTAAGATGAAATAGTTGAAGTTGAAATTTTTAGCTAATATTTAGCATGGAGGACGAGTTACATTATCTGGAATCACATCACATGCCAGGTATCATTAACTAGTTCTTAATAGAAGCTAAAAATATTAACTTCAGGATCTCCAGCAGATTTCATGGATCCCTGTAGCCTCTCTAAAGGTTTAGCTAAAAAGACATCAAGGTTGTCCTGTTGACCTGGGCTGGATCACCTGCTAATGCAAGTTGAACCTTCACACCACAAAGTTGAACTTCCAAAGCCTTACAGACATCTTTGTTGCAGAAGGTCAGTAGATGAGAGATTCCTGTGCTCATCTGTCCTTCCTTGCCACTATCAGGCCAGGCCATAGTTATTGACCTGGTTCCACTTATAACCCACCTTTCCGGTTGGAACAGTTGGAATGGAACTGACCCTAAAATAAAGATAACGGTTACACCACAATGGAATTCATGGAAATGGAGGCGGGGCAGGATGAACTGAACATTCCAGAATACAATGATAACATAAGTGTCAGTGTATTTTGGATAAGCTTGGCAGTGAAAATTTTGTGTCTGTGAGGCATCCTTTAAATGGTAATTCAGGTAGGGTCTCTAATAGTGTCAACAGAGGATAGCTTGTTACTGTGTAGCTCTTAGTGAGGGGTGAGGTGTGAACAACTCCTAGTGAGTGTTGGGGGATTTTTGTTTGTGTCAGCAGTAGAGAAGTCATCCCTGTGTAGCTCCTTGTGAGGGGTGATTAAGGATGTGGTTGGTGAACTTTTGACTGTGTTGGCAGTAAAAAGGTAATCTCTCTGTAGCTTCTTGTGAGGTGTCAGTTGTTGGAGGTGTGTCTCTACTCGTTTTGGCAGTGAAGATGTTATTCCAGAACTAAATTTATGAATATTTGTAAGTTTTTATCAGTGCATAGGAAATTTACATAGTTCCTATGTCTTAATATTGTATACACTTGAGATATATTGCATTTTTCTTTTAATAACATCACCATTGCTAATCATTGTTGCCTGTACAATTTCCCAATTTCTATTTTACCAGGACATTAACCAATAATTAAGTAGTAGTTGCTAGAGAAATGTGCATGCAAGTTTCTTATTATAAGACATAGATTTCAAAATTTTTGGTGGGCAGTTATTTCAGTGGAGGTTTCTAATTTCAATTGTCACTTTGTTTCCAGGGAGGATAACAGGGTTTGCAGTGAAGTGAATTACTTCTTTGGTGACCAGCTGATGTGTCCTCATTTCTGAAGGCAGGTGAGATTTTCCATAATTCCTAATATACTCTCAATGTTTGGTAGCATGGGCCCCAAAGAGTTTTTTTTTTTTTTTTACATGACATCCAGCAATACTGATGTTTGTTGGATTTTCTTCATCTTTTTAAATATATGACCAATAATGTATAGAGTGGATTATATTGAATCTCAAATATAATATTTTAGTGGTATTGTGATTTATCTGGTGTGTGCTCATAAAGGAAGTTCAGGAAACTTTCAACTAGAACTTTGTGGGATAGTTATTCAAATTTTTTTTTTCTAATTTACAATATCAATAGCTAAGATACAATAGAGGAGGAACTGAAATTATATCCTCATTATATCATGCGAGAGATAATTCTTTTAGTGTCTGTGTGTGATAAAATCTGCTGCTTGTTTGAAAAAAATTGAACAACTTTGAGCTTTAGCTTTTGATTTGAGCATCACAAAATATATGTATTCCTGGATGGTATGGTGGAGAGGGATTGTGGTTTTGTCTTAGTCTGTTACAGAGCAGCTGAATTTGGGTGACAAATTAATCATTTCATTTTGGCAAATATTCATCCAGCCATTATGAATAAGTCATCTAATTATATTATAAGTACATTCTGATATCGTAACTAATATTAGAGAAAATACATGATTTTAATAATTAAAGGATGTGGATTTTTGAAAAATTAATATAAGATATATTAAGTACATAATGTGTTCATCTGATCAAGTAGATGTCACTAATCCAGTGATAATATTGTTGGGATTAAAGACTGTGAATAGTGGCAACCTAAGATATTCTGAAGTTCTAAATCTTCTTCTGATTCAGCTGTTACTCTTCTTCTGTTCTTTCCTTGACCTCTGTATTCAGGGATTTACATGTGCTACACCTGTATCTTTCTCAGTTTCTAGTAGTACAACCTGTGATACTTCTTCTTTTGTGCTCAGGGCTACCCTTGTCCTTGTTAACTCATTCAACTCACTCACAGAAGTTAATACTGGTTAGGCCAGCTGCTAATTTTTTAGACTCTGGATTTCTAATCTAGATCCATGTAAGAAAATTTTAAATTCTCAGTTATGTTTTACCAGAGAGTTGTAGTGAACCACCTTGGGCTGTATAAAGTAAATCCTAGTTCTGTTTGGGGGGAGAGGGGTCAGAGTATGGTCTTTGTTAGTGTTTTCAGTTGGAAGATCATTTCTGTGCAGATCCTTTTAAAGGTTTGATAGATCACTGGTAGTTTAGGCAGTGGGTGTTTTGTCTTCGTAAAGATTCTACTGATTGGTCAGGTGTTATGGGGAGGGTGGGGATTGTGGGGGGATGATGTTTTCTTAGCAGTGGAAAGATCTTCTATCTTTAGCTCTTTGTGAAGTGTGAGGAGAGCCTCTGATTGGGTACTTAGTGAATAAATTGTTCTTTTGTAGCTTATGTTTGGTGTTAGGGAGAAGTTGTCTAGTATTGCAAGAGGTGGAGAGAAAATCCATCTGTTAATTATTTTGAGGGGTGAAGTATGGGTTAGTAGATCTAATGTTTTGTTGGCATTGGAAAGGTCATCCCTGTGTGGCAAATTATGTATTGTGAGGTATGGCTTCTCTCTATTAGTGTCAGCAGTGCGAATGCTTCGACTCTATCTCTCTCCGCATGACTCAAAACCCAATTATGATAATAACTAAATATAGATAAATGACAATGATGTCACAAGTTCATATCTTTCTCAGTTCTTTAGCAGCGCACATCTGTTTATAGTCAGGGAGGCCTGTCTTCGGTAGGGAGATAAGGTTCCCTGATATCCCCCATCAGTCGATTGAACATTTGGTCCATTCTCCTCACTCCAAGCTTGTCAGCTGAGAGCATCAGCATTGGCATTTTCTGTGCCAGGTCATTGTTAGATTTTGTAATCAAAGGGCTGCAATGTTAAAGCCCATCTGGTTAATCTGCTTGATTCATCTCGTACTTTGTGGAGGTATTGGAGACACTTGTAGTCCACTACCACCACAAATGGCATTCCAGTGAGGTACACACCAAACTGTTGTATTGCACTAACCACTGCAAGGCATTCAAATTTTATAGTGGAGTATGCTCCCTTCCTCTTTAGTAGTTTGCGTGAGTAGAAAGAAACAAGTTTTTCTACATTTTTATCAGTATAATGGTGGAGAAATGTTCTGATTCCAGTACCATATGCATCCATCTGTAATGTAAACTGTTTGTCAGTGTCGGGACTCATCAATGTTATACTGCTAGTGAGCTTCTTCTTGTGCTCATCAAAAGCCTGCTGCATTTTCTTTGTCCATTTCACTTTTTCTGGAGCATCTTTTTTCGTTGCTTCTGTGAGTGGAACTCCGATTTCAACATAGTGAAGAACAAATTTTCTATGATATATTGCAAGTCTGAAAAATGTTTATACATTTCTCTTGCTTTGTTGCTATTTAAATTGATGCACTGCTGCAACCTTAGCATCATCTGGGTGAATTTGACCATCTCCTACTACATGATCCAGGAATGAACATTCATTCATGTCAAAAAGACACTCAGTTTGATCATCAATCTTGCTTTCCTTAATTTCATCAATACCGCTCTGAGGTGCTTGAAGTATTCTGTTCATGATCTACTGAATATCTCCTCGTCATCCAAGTAGACTGCTGCCGAATATCTCCTCATCATTCAAGTAGACTGCTGCCAAAGGTATGGACTTCATGATGCATTAGAAGGTAGATGATGCACCTATAGCCCAAATAGCATGATTCTAAATTGATATATCCCCAGCTTTGTCACCATAGATGTTTTCGGAATACTTACTGGGCTGACAGGTACTTGCCAGTATCGCTTTGTATAGTCCAACATCTTTCTATACATTGCTGCTCAAGACCATCCAACAACTCATCAATCCGCAGCACGATATAGGGATCTGGTTTTGTTTCCATGTTCAGGTGTCTGTAGTCCACACACAAACGGAGAGTGCCATCTTTCTTTGGCACCAACACGACCGGTGCTGCCCATGGACTGCCTGACTTCTCTATGATACCTGCTTGGAAAAGTTGTCTGATTTCATGCTGAACCACTCCAACCCTTGCTGCTGGAAGGTGATATGTTGGCAAGTAGGCAGTCTTAGCATCTCCTGCATTAATTTAAATCTGAACTGCACTGCTTCTTCCTGTTATCACTGAAGGCATCCTAATACTCAATCACTCACATACATATATATAAAAACCTTCATTGATTTTGCGTGACATTACAAAAAATCAATGAGGGGCTGACATAAGGTATAGTGTCAAAGTAACATACAAAATCACTGCACACTGGGCAAAGATACCTAGTCAAGCCACCATAAAGAGGAAATGAATGAATACAATGAATACAATAAATGACTAAGGACACAATACATAATAAAAGTAAATGTTTATGAGATTAATTAATTAATTAATTAATTAATTAAAATTTAAAAAATAAAATAATAATAATGATAATAATAACAGTAAGTAATGAAGTAAATAAATAAATTTAAGAAAATAATAAATAAATTAAATAAATGATTAAAGACAGTCTACTAATTAAAGTAAATGCTTATCTGGGAAGGAGGTGATAAAGTTACAGTTTCTATGTTATCTCCCTATTCCTGGTACACCATATCTTACACGATTCCTGGATGGCAGTATTGGAAATCCTAACGAGTAGAGATCTAAGGTCTTTCTTATAGCAATCTACATGCTTCTGCACCTAGTGGAAACCTTGCAAATGGATCACTCCTCTAGAGCCAACCTCAAGGGTGATGAGGGAAACATCATGATGGTTGTTCTCACACAAGTCGAAATACTTTCTTCTTTTCCTTTCAGCAGCCTGTTTAAATAGAGTGTCGAAGCAGATGGTGAGCTCAACTAACACTGTTCTTTTTGAGTGTTCATCCCACCAGATAATGTCTGGTCTGAGGTCTGTGCAGGGAAGGTGGCTTGGTATTGAGTAAGTCTGTGATGACAGATCTGCTATCGTGTTCTGTGATACTTTCAAGTTGACATTGATAAAGGAAGCAATTTCTTTTAAAACTTCATCATGTCTTCGATTGTACCTCCGATGGTGTAGGGCAGTTTCACAGTTATTTAATACATGGAGTAGAGTCTGTATTTGATGTCCACACAATTGGCACAATGGATTTGGCTTCTTTTTCCGGAGATGGAGATTGGAGTTATGGGGAAGAGTGTCGTGGGCAGCATTTAGCACAAATTTATAACACTCATTCGGGAGAGACCTGATGGCATCTGTCCATATTTTGGTTGGATCTGTTCAAAGTGTGGTGATGGTGGTAAAAAGAAGACCATGGACGGGAAGAGCCAGAAGTTCTGACTTGCGTCTACTGGCATCACTATAAGCAACTTTGTTCTTCACTGCCTTTAGGAGTGCTTTTTTACTCTGAGATGGATCCTCCAACATTGTTTGTTGCACCTCTATTGATAGTTTAAAGATTTTCCTGATGGATTTTAACTTAATTCCAAGGTTCTTTTCAGCCAAGTGTCTGACTATGGCGTTTTGGAGGTGAGAAGTTGACAGTGCTTGGACACTTGCAGCTTTTTGTATAGTGTGGAAATTGATGAGAGTTGGAGTCCTCCTTCAGACCTTGAGATGTAAAAGATATTTGGGTTTGCTGATTTTGTTAGTCCTGTCCACCTCTTAAGGTATCTATTGGCAGTGGCTTCAAGTTGTCTCTCTACCCTGGACAAAGGAAACTCATGGATGGTGAGAAGCCAGTTCAACCTCGGACAGATCCCCAAACTGTAGATCTTTACCTTCTGTTTTCTTGTTGGTGCGGTCTCATCAACAATCTCAAGCATGGACTGCAACAGAGACTTTAGTTGTGATTTAGCTCTTTTACAGTCCTTGGGAAATTGGATTGGGAGCCCAAGGAAGTTGATTGAGTGATTTGCAACATACCTAATTGGCTCGTTTGAGCAGGTGAGATGTGGATCGGTCAAGGTTACACTGGAGCTCTTGATGTGCAAGGAGTGGCACTTGGGGACCTTAGCCTTCATGTCTGCCCACTGAAGCCATTCACTGGTGGAATCTAGCAGTGACTGAGCTGCAACTGGGCTACTGGCTATGATGCAGGTGTCATCAGTATATTGTAGCAGGTTCACTTGATGAGATGGTGAGAGAGAGTAGCCAAGGTTCTTCTTTAAATTCAGGGTGTCAACTAGGGTATTGATAACAGTGTTAAATATGACCCCAGATAGAGGGTCACCTTGGTAGACTCCGATGTTGAGAGGGAATGAAGGTGTAGTCCAGGCATCTGTGGATACCCTAGCTGACAGACCTGAGTAGAGAGAGGCCATAACATTGCAAAACTGTGATGGAGCATGATAGTGATGCAGAGAAAAATCTATCAATGAATGGCGGACACTGCCATACGCATTTGCCAGATCTAGCCAAGCAACTGTCAGAGATTTGTGTTTTCTTTTTGCATTGGCAAGTATCGAGGCCAACATAAGATGGTGTTCTGTGCAGCCAGGTGTTGCCCTCATGAAGGCCATTTGGATGGAAGGGGTCGAGGTACTCATTCTCAAGCATATGAGTAGACCATCTACTTTTCAAGATGGAAGTGAAAATTTTCCTAATACATGATGTTAAAGCAATTGGCCTGAAGTTGGACGGTGATGAGGGGTCATCCTTGGCAGAACCTTTGGCAATCAGTCTAATGGATGCAGTTTTCCATGCCTGGGAAATAGTGGATGTCTGCCAACATTGATTGTACAGTTTGAACAGAGCATGCACCAAGGAAGGACACCTTTTCAAAATCCTGTATGGAATCTGGTCTAGAGGAGATGGAGTGGAAGAGGCATTAGATCTTATGATTGTGCTTCTGATCTCTTCAATGGAGAAAGGTGACTCATTAAAGTTGAAAACAGGATCTTTAGCTGATGGCATCCCTGGTGGCTGATGAAAAGATTTTGGCTGAGAGCTGTATACAGGTTTAAAAAATGGAAAAGCTTTATCCTCTGCGAAAGCTGGATTAATTCTTTTGGTAGTATTATTATCAAAAAGATGTTTCACATACTTCCAAAAAGAATTATGACAGAGGCTCCGTTCTTGTCTGATGGATTGAGACATTGATGCTGCCCTAGATTTCTTGACCATCTTACTCTGCTGCCAAACCAGATTAAAGAAATTTTTGCTAAAGTTTGCATATCATCCACCAGAGCACCATTCTTTTTAGCATGACGAAAATCTCTCCCAGCCTTGGTTTTGAGCTGTTTGATCTTTTTCAAGGCTCTGTCATGTTTTGGTCTCCTGGAAGGCTTACTATTATTTTTTTCTTTACGTCTATGACAACCATACCGACTACTGAAAAAATTAAAAATACCATCAGCTAGTATTTTATATTTGTCCTCCACACAACTGGCTAGCTGTACTGCTGGTAAGAGGTACACCAAGAAATGTTTATCTGCCTCCATCCATTCAGCCTCTGACCCTGGTAGTTTAATGGGATATTTGCTATTATGATGACCAGCACTAATAGATGGAGTTAGAGTGCCTGCTAGTGTATATGGAGGTGTAGTAGATGAGATCTTTTCTTGTATGTATGTAGTGGTTTGACAAGATAAGGAGGTCAAAGATTGTGATGGTGGATGTGCATTTGGAAAATTATGCATAGAATGCTTATTGTGAGACTGTGGTTCTAGTTGAAGTTGACTATTTGTCCGTTCAGTAGATGATGCAAGAGTTGGCGAATGAATATCAATTAATAGAGAAGTTTGTGGAATGGTTTCAGAAGGATTATTAGATAGAGGTTGGAAATGTGAATCACATAGCATGGTTTGTAGGATAACTTACTACTCAAACAATTATTCTTTAATAATCATCCTATTACAATTTAGGGGGGGGGCTCATCAAAAAATATAAGCTTATAGTATTGACAACCTGAGGGCAGACAAATGAGTGAGATGCACCACATGATAGTGAACTTGGGGTCTTCATGAGTAAGATAAGCTGATTCACCACTGTTAAGAGGATATTGATAATTACACCCATTAATGCATTATTCTCCACTTTCAGTGATCATAATTTTTTTTTCTTCTTTTTTTTAATATTTTTTTATTTTATATAAATATATTCTTCTATCACTTTTGAAAGGAGTAGATATCAGGATGTCAACTATGATCACCTTGGTAACATTTTCGAAATTTAATCCAACAGCTAAACATATCAGTTTGAAATTGGAGTGGCTTTTACTCACATACACATTCAAAAATTACTGAATTTCTTAGCATCAAGCCTGAAACTTCTGGCTTCAAAATTATCCTTATCCTAATTAATATCATACAAAATTCTTTCTTTTGCTGCTTCAAAGTGTGGCAAGGTTAATACTAGAAACTCATTTAGCCAGTCAGTTCAGAAACTCCTACCCATATCCATACTATGAACCCATAGCTAAGCCAAGAGTTCTTGATTGGTTGCTCTTTAGTAGGTGTTTAGGGCTAGGGCTAGGGCTAGGGCTAGGGCTAGTGAAGTGTGGGGAAGGTGTCTATTCTTTTATTGGAAATGGAGAGGTAATCTTTGTGTTGCTCCTCATGAGGGTTGGGGATTTCTGACTGTTTGCAGTGGAGAGGTTGTCTCTGTGTGGCTCCTTTTGATGAGTGATGTGTGGGGTGTCTCTAATAGTGTTGGGATAGCCTCGTGTTGCACCTGTGAGGGTGGGGGGTTGGTGGGAGGGTGTCTCTGGTAGTGTAGGCAGTTTGTAGAGGCCATCTTAGGGTAGCTCCTTGTGATGGGTAAGGTGTGGGGTGGGGTGTTGGATTGTGTTGGCAGTGAAAGGTCATTTCTGTTCATCTGATTCTTTGATGTGAGTGGTGTGGGTGGGTGTTTTGGATTGTTTTTGCAGTGTAGAGATTATTTCTGTGTAGCTTTTGTGTGTTGTGTGGAGGTGTTTTTGGTATTTGGGGTGAGGTAGGAGGGTCTTTGGTTGTGTTGGCAGTGAAAAGATCATTTCTGTGTAGTTTCTTGGGAGGTGTAAGTTGTGTTGGGGGATGGGTAGTGGTGTCTCTAGTTGTTTTGGCAGTAGAGTGGTCATCTCTGTGTGGCTCCTTTTGAGTTGTGGGTTGGGTTATTTGGGTGTGTTGGTAGAGGAGAGGTTGTCTCTGTGTAGCTTTTGTGAGGTGTGAAGTGTGGTGGATCTCTGTTTATGTAGGTAGAGGAGAGGTCATCTCAGCGTAGCTTTTTTGTGAGTTGTGTGGTGGAATTTTTTGTAGTATAGGCAATGGAGAAGTTCTCTCTGTGTAGCTCCTTGTGAGGGCTGAGGTATGGTGAGTATCTCTGGTTGTGTCCACTGTGGAGAGGTCGTCTTGGCTGAGAAAAAGTTGTCTCTCTCTGCAGCTCCTTGTAATGGTTGAGATTAGGGGGGGAGAGTGTCTGATAGTGTATGCAGTGGAGAGCTCGTTTCTTGTGTAGCTCCTTGTGAAGGTTGGGGATCTCTAGTTTTATTGGCAGTGGAGAGGCGATCTGTGTGTAGCTCTTTGAGAGGGTTGAGGTGTGTGGGGGTGGGGTTTCTGGTTGTGTCGGCTGTGGAGGGCTGTTTCTGTATAGCTCCAAATGAGTGGTGAAATGTGGGGAGGGTCTTTGGTTGTGTTTGCAATGGAGTGGTCTCTGTTTAGCTCCTAATAAGAAGTGATGTGTGCGGGGGTGGGGTGGGGTCTCAAGTTGTGTTACCTATGGAGAGGTTGTCTCTATGTAGCTCCTAGTGAGGGATGAGGTGTGAAAGGGTGGGTGGGTGTTTGGTTGTTTTGGCAGTGGGGAGGTCATCTCTGTGTAACTCCTTGAGAGTTGACAGGTAGGTTTTTTTGGTAATACTGGTAGTTGAATGGTAGTCTCTGTGTAGCTTCTGTGAGGTGTGAGGTGTGGTAGGTCTCTGTTTGTGTAGGCTGTGAAGTGTTCGTTTCTATGTAGTTCAAGTGAAGGGTGAGGTGGTGGATATCTCTTGTAGTGTTGACAGTAGAGTGGTCATATCAGTGTAGCACTTTATGAGTTGTTGAGGGGTCTCTGGTAGTGTTGGCAGTTGAGAGGTCATATATGTATAGATCCACGTCATTTGTGAAGTGTTGGAGATCTCTGGTTGTAACACCTTGTGAGGTGTGGGGAAGGAGTGTTTTGTTACATTGTCAGTGGAGTGTAGCTCCTAGTGACGGGTGAGGTGTGGGAGGTCTCTTGTAGTGTAGAGAGTGAAAAAGCAATTTCTGTGTAGCACCTAGTGATGGTTGAGATTTGGGGGATTTCCAGTTGTATCAGCAGTAGAGAGTTCATCTCTGTGTAGCTCTTTGTGATGAGTTAGGTTAGATGGTAGTCTCTGATAGTGTTCACAGTGGAGAGGCTGACTCTGTATAGCACTTAGCGAGGGATGAGATGTTGGGGTGATGGGGGGGGGGTATGTGGCCTCTGGTTGTGTTGCCAGTGGAAAGGTTGTGTCTGTGCAACTCATTGTGAAGTTTGGGTGATCTCTGGTTGTGTCGGCAGTGAAGAGTTCATCTCTGTGCACTCTTAATGTGGGGTGAGTTTTGGTGGGAGGTCTTTGGTTGTGTCACCAGTGGAGAGTTTGACTTAGTGTAGGTCCTTCTGAGACATGAGGTGGGGAAGATCTCTGGTTTTGTTGACAGTGGAGTAAAGGATCAATGAGACAAAGTGGCCAGGCGTATCCAGAACCAGTACCGGATATATAAACACAGGACCAGAGATCTGAATAGGACGTCGACATTGATCCAACAATTGTACAGGTAATGCTCTTCCTCAGAGAAAATCATTCGACCATTCACAGAACATGGAATATTTTGGTTCAGATGTTTCACATATCTAATTATTTATGACAAGGCCCTTTGTTCATATGCATGGAGTAGCTGCATTCCCCCCTTGTTCTCTTTCTAAGCTTAGTGTGAAACCCACATCATCTGACCATCCCCACAGCGTCATCATTATCTTATGGGATGTGCATACACAAAGAATCGCTCACTTATACAGCCAAACATCTATTTTAATCACACCAGGAGAATGCTGGCCACAACATATAAATTTCCTATTACTCATCCAAGAGGTTATTAAAAAAAAATATGAGTAGTGAAAATGCAGCAAAATGCCACAACAGTGAAAACAATAAGATCAGCAAACCAAAATAGCCTTGTGTAGGCTACCATTTATCAAATGTTAAGAAATGTTTAAGCTGTTGTTTTCCACTGCAATAGATTTCATTTTACATGTTTTGTTTTATTAACCTGTAAATACCGTGGTATAAACACTGTTTTAGTGCTGTTGTTTTAAAAATTCCATTAACCCCCACTCTCCCCCCCCCCCCCCCTACCACCAAATGGCGAGGATTTTACATTTAAAATTGTGTTGTGTTTCCAGTGGGAGTGTTGATAACATTGTATGACGGAGTTGGATGAGAAACAGGAAATTTATCTATTGTGTTGTGGCCTTGCTTACCCATGATAAGTGTTTCAGAGCTAATAACAAGCATTGATCTATAAATTGGAAGTGCATTGAGTGTACACTTTCATACTAATGCTGTCTCAATGTTTTCTTAAAGAATATATACATATTGCATATATACTTTGTGCAGGTCTAAGCCATCAAGGTCACAGCTCAACCCATACCACAGACCACATGAACCATCTGCAGAGAAATAGGACAACATACAAGATGCAACTTGTTTATATCCAGACAGATTTAGAAAGTTGTCATCAGTCACATTTTCAATGTTTTGGCAATAACTTTTACATTAAGTTTTTATCCCATTCCTCCCACAAATACACAAAATGTCATTATTGTATTTCCAGTGATTGACTTCTATTTAGAATGGTAATAGACAACAGCATAGGAATGGTATTCCTTGGCCTTCTGCATGTTGAGCATCACTTTCAGCTGGTGAATGTGACCAACAAGCCAGCTTTATGTGGCTGCTCAGTTCACTAGCTTAAAGTTGTAATTCATTCTCTCCCACATTAGGAAAGCTAGTGTTATCAATCACCATTTTCAGTTGAAAGCAACTACTCTTTCTAAAGCTACCCCTTTAGAAAGCAAAGTTTGTCACTTCCCTTTGGTACAATTATCTCTTCATGAGACAGGCAAGAGTTGACTATTTGCTTAACATGTTCAGAGTTAACAATGGTAAATCATGGAAGTGAAACAATGATAAGTGGTGGCTTTGAAAAAGCCTGTTGAGAGAAAGAGAGGGGAAAAGTTTAGAGTTAAAATTTTTGGCTTTGTGAAGAACCTTTCTTGCCACCAGACCCACTCTTCTTAGGCAAGGGAACAGCTACGATGTTAGGGAGAACACCACCTTGAGAAATTGTCACACCTGCAAGGAGAGTGTCCAATTCATCATCATTGCGGATGGCGAGCTGAAGATGCCTAGGGTTGATCCTCAACTTTTTGTTGTCCCGGGCAGCATTACCAGCTAACTCGAGGATCTCTGCAGTGAGGTATTCCAGCACAGCAGCGAGGTAGACGGGTGCACCTGCACCAACACGCTCAGAGTAGTTGCCCCTTTTCAAATAGCGATGAATACGACCAACTGGGAACTGCAAGCCCGCACGGGTAGAACGAGTCTTGCTCTTCACACGAGCCTTGCCTCCTTTCCCTCTTCCAGTCATTCTTGATACAAATTCGTCAGTACTTTAGAAACTAATATGCTGTAGTGAATTCAAGAGTGGCCTGCCTTTATAGCTTCTTATCCCGCCAAAATGTGCTGCACGGATCAGCTGTGAGGATCATTTCAGTTGAAACAATCTGACCAATCACGCGTTTCAATTTCACCCAACCCCAAGGTATTGAGAGATCGATGGGTGCCAGGTGCAGGACAGGGCGCAAGTGCAGCTCCATCAACACAAAACTCTGGCATAACCACACCCCCACACGCAAAACCCCAGCTTGTTCAGAAATTTTAAATGTTTTTTTAGAATTTCTTGTACCGTAATAACCTAATTCTTAATAACAAAAGTAAAACATGCCAAAATTACAGGACAACATGAAGCACCACCACGTGAAGTAAGATTTCCACTAATGGATTTTTTTGGTGACTTACCCTTACCTGCGCCTAGCACAGGTATGTTATAATATTGATCCTTACAATATATGAGGATCATAGCTAGAAACTCTGAATCTTGACGTTAGAATTTAGAGCTTTCCATGAGTTGGAATCCCCAGGATGCCTTGTCATTGGGGTGGGAGGATGCACATTTGTGTATAAATTTATAACATTTTTGGGTACATTTTTTCCACACTTTATTCATTTGATGATGATCCTAGACTAATTCTGTAAATTTAAATGGCATGCAACATTGTAAACTTTGACTGCCCACACCTTCCAAAATATAATGTGAGAGTTCCTGTGTCCCAGGCATACCGATTTGGTTCCTTTCCCCGTGATTCATGGGGTTCCATATTTTTTTAATATTACAAATGGGACAAGTACACTCTAGATGTTTAAAATATATAATTTTTGTAATAGTCCTCCAGTAAACTATGATCTTTGAGTAGTTTGGTTGGCCACACCCTCCGTAATGGAAGTCTAACTACTACCTTAAACTCTTTCCCAATTACTGTGTAAATAAAGCACCAGTTGCACCACTGCTAATTTCATTCCTGTGGGTCAGAGTTGGTGTGGTGAGGACACCAGCTCCTTTCTGT
The DNA here is from genome assembly GCA_963969325.1 of Lycopodina hypogea. NCBI lineage: Eukaryota > Metazoa > Porifera > Demospongiae > Poecilosclerida > Cladorhizidae > Lycopodina > Lycopodina hypogea. The sequence goes on along the minus strand of OZ017793.1, from coordinate 12,820,110 downwards.
TCATATTTTGAAAAATGTGAACCTTTGGACTAATGCAAACTAAGGTGCCATTCAGTCTGAACCCTGACCCCCTTATTTTTACCACCTACCTGATTGATGTACTCTATCACCAGCACACCAACAAGAAGGGCTAGGGCTAGAGGGTGTACTAACCCTCCTGGACACACTGTTGTGCTCTTGAGGCATCCTAGAACACAGTTGTAAACGATTTCCTACCCCTCCTTTTTTCATAATATTCATTATGTTTTGTGAAAAAATAGTTGAGGGTTTGTTAAAAGTTGATGGCCTGGAGGCCTTTTGTACGAACCTTCAAGGTGTGTGTGTCTGTCTGTCTGTGTGTGTGTGAGAGTGTGAGAGTGAGTGAGTGGGGGTGGGTAGGTAGGTGTGTGTGGTTGCATTGAAATAATATTAGATTTATTTCTTCGACAATTAGTTGTGCACATTCTCACATGAGGACGTGTAATGTCCATGCACGTCACTAGACCCTCTTTACTTGAGACTAGAGGTCACTAGGTACACCTGCAGCGTGGAGAGTGGAGGGGGAGGGGCTTGAGACTAGGGGTCACTAGATACACCTGAAGCAAGGAGAGTAGAGTGGGAGGAGCTTGAGACTAGGGGTCACTAGGTACAGGAGAATGGAGGGGGAAGGACTTGAGACTAGGGGTCACTAGGTACACCTGAAGCATGGGGAGTGGAGGGGGAGGGGCTTGAGACTAGGGGTCACTAGGTACACCTGAAGTGTGGGGAGTGGAGGGGGAGGGGCTTGAGACTAGGGGTCACTATGTACACCTGAAGAATAAAGAGTAGAGTGGGAGGAGCTTGAGACTAGGGGTCACTAGGTACACCTGAAGCGTGGAGGGGGAGGGGCTTGAGACTAGAGGTCATTAGGCAAACCTGAAGCATGGAGAGTGGGGGTTCATCACGGTGGCATGAAGTATGTGTGGTTGGAGGACTAATTTTGCTCTGATAATGAATTCATAATTTGTGTGGTGGCTGTAGCTTCCCTCTGTGGGCCTAGTGGCCTTCCCGCAGAGAAGGAGAGAACTGGACAGAGTGTGCTGGGCAAGCGACCAGCCAGCGAATCTGAGGATCTTAATAAGTTTGCACCTCCAAAAGAAATCAAACGTGAAAGAATGTGTGTTATTTTTGTGATTTTAATGGTATTTTCTTGTGTTTATTTGGTGGTAATTTAATGATTACAGTAATCATTCCCTGTCTATGAAAAGGCTGTCATTTAGCTTGTTGAGCTAATGCCGAACTCGTTTTGGAAGTGTCTCAGTCTGGAGATCAAGTTTATACATAGACTTGTCATTCATTTGTTTCAAATTTTCTTTGCTACCTAACAAATATAATAAGTATATAACCATGGTTTCCCATAGCCATGGAGAGATTGTGGAGTATTCCTCAACCAGAGGTAATATTAGTTAGTTCATTTTAGAATGTGTTCTGTTTGCTTGACTAGAGAGAACTGTCATTTGGTTTAATAGAGATGTGTTAATTAAGCCTTGGTGAGTTTTTAAGAAGTTAACTCTTATGGCATGTTGGGGTGACGTGACCATCTGTGCTTCCAGCAGCTCCTCCACAGCACTTGCAGCTGTCATCATGATCTTTCAGTTCAGCATGTACTACTTCAAATTCCCCATAATTAGAACAACAAAAAAATTGGACCAATGAAAAGATGGGGAATGTCAAAAAAAATGTACAATATAAGTATAGAAGACTAGCAGCATAGCCGGCGTTACCACCTGGTCAACGGCAACATCAAACGTTATAGAAACCACTCAAATTTAGGACTGGTTAGTCCTTTAATTAGCTCTTGGTAGCAAAACAACTTCCTTTAGGTGTGGCTAAGACCAAACTGCACCCATTGACACACACATGGTTTTTAATGCTCACCCCGTTTCTTGGAGACCACATTCCAAATTTCAGCCTGGTTGGCCCTTTAATTAGCTTTTGGTAGCCCAAATGACCCCCAGTGTGTGTGCTATGACAAAAACACACCAATTGACTCACCCACATGTGGTTAACAATGCTGACCCAGTGACTTGGAGACTGTGGCGATAAATTTTAGCCTGGCTTGTCCTTTAATTAGCTTTGGCAGCCAAGATGACTTCTTGCGGGTGTGACTATGACCAACCACACATATGTTTATAATACTCACTGTTACATGGAGACCACATGCCAAGGTTGGTCCTTTAATTAGCATTTGGTATGTGGGTGTGGCTATTACAAAACCACACCCACTGCCACACCTACACACAGTTTAAAATGCTCACCCGGTTACTGGGAAACCACATGCCAAATTTCAACCTGGTTTGTCCTTTAATTAGCTTTTGGCTGCCAAAACAACATTCTGTGATATGGCTATGAAAAAAACCACACCCTTAACACACCCACATGTGGTTTATAATGCTTACCTGGGTGCTTGAGACCACATGCCTAATTTCAGCCTGATTGGTCCTTCAATTAGCCTTAAGCAAACAAACAAATTCCGATGGGTGTGGCTATGACAAAACTGTTGTAACTCAGAACAAACAACTTCAGATAGTTTTTTAGAAATAGCATTCAATCAAAGAATAGCATCAACAAAGGAAAAAGAAAGTGCCTTTTATGAGGATGCACGCCCATAACACACAATGACCGGAAGCTGGCCAGTTCATGCAATGATTTCACATTCAAAGCTTAATAATGAAAGGAGAGATCCCTTAATGGATACTTGTGACCAGCAATTTCAGAGGTTAAAGTATAAGCTGGCCAGTTCATGCAATGATTTCACATACAAAGCTTAATAATGAAAGGACAGATCCCTTAATGGATACTTGTGACCAGCAATTTCAGAGGTTAAAGTATAAGCTGGCCAGTTCATGCAATGATTTCACATTCAAAGCTTAATAATGAAAGGACAGATCCCTTAATGGATACTTGTGACCAGCAATTTCAGAGGTTAAAGTATATTTGTCTGCAGAAGCTATTGATCCTTCTTCCTCTTGAACTGCTTCAGGCTTGCCCTCAGCGTCCACATCTCTTCTTCCTCTTGAACTGCTTCAGGCCTGTCCTCAGCGTCCACAGTCTCATTTTCTGGTGATGTGGTTGCCAGATCTGACTCTGTGTGTGTGTGTAGGTTCTGTGTGATACAGTGGAGTAGGAGTGTGTGTAGTAGTGGTTGTGGTATGTCTGAACGCTCCTTCAATTGGTCAGTGTTGACACTTCCTGGGATGGCCATCTAATAAATCTACCAAGTAAGTCACTGGTCCCAGTTAATGGATGATTTCGTCAGGAGGCCAAGTTGGTTCGGGATGCCTGATCTTCACCATGACCTTTTGATGAACATGCAGATTCCTATTTATTGTCCAGTAATGGTGCTGAGCTTTTGGCTATGCCTGTCATGGCATTACCTGATCACCAACTTCATGTTTGATCAGATCCAATCTCGTATGCACATTTCTTCCAATAAAGAGTTGACATGGACCCCCACTTGTTTTTGAGTGAAGAGTCAACTAATAGGGGACTAGGAAAGGCTGCAGGCGATAAGTTAAAATTAGACTGTCATATTTGCTGGCCTTGATGGACTGTTTGAACATGCATACAAAATGTTCTGCCTCTCCATTTGATGCTGGGTGATATGGTGCACTTCTAGTGTGCTCAATTCCATTATTTATCAATGATGCTTCAAACTCTTCCGACACAAACTGTGATCTGTTATCAGTCACTACTTGTGATAAACCAAAAGCTGCCAGCAGCCAATGCAACACCTCCATTGTCCTGACTGCTGCTGTGCTACTCATCTTATAGACTTCACTCCACTTGGAGTGGGAATCAATAGCAAGGAAAATGATGTTCCCATGAATGGACCGGCGTAATCCAAATGCACACACTGCTAGGGCTAGCTGGGCCAGGGCTAGCTGGGCCATGGCCACAGCTGTGGAGGTGCTGTAGGTGGTGGTTGCTATGCCTCTTGGCAGCACTGACACAACTTAGCCATTCCTCAATCTCACCATCCAATCCAGGCCAGGCCACCAGAAATACCCACTGTCAGGGAGCCCTATTCCCCTATATCTGCATCTGCAGACTGGCCTCCCTCAACATAAACGGATGTGTGCTGTTCAAGAACAGAGACAGATATGAACTTAAGGTGTCATCGTTATTTTATCTATATTTAATTATTACCATAAGTGGGTTGTTGAGTCATGTGTAGAGAGTTGGTTGCTATTGTAACGGAAAGAAAACTGATATTTGAGTTCTGTATTCACTAGTCATTTCAGTTGTGATTCATTGTACTAGTGCTAAATTTATTACTATGTCTTTTACTATTGCTGCTGGTGTTGGACACCAGGGTGACTGGGATAATAAGTGAGACCCATCAGTGTGGTTAGGGAGTGGTCCAGCAGTAGGAGACACTCTAACACCCACGAGCAAGAAATTTCATCTTTGACACATCCAAATGATCATGATGGAAGTCAGTGAGAAGTTGTTTCTGGAGAAATACCGGAATTATTACTCCAATTTTCCACAGTAAATACTGATTTAAATAGACACATCTTGTCTTCTGGAGAAGTAAGCCTTAGGGTTTGGTGGATGCGTAGCAGACCATCCCTGTCGAGAGTACTGCGAGACTACGAGGAACCCTATTGAATTGAGCTGTCATCTTAACATGTTCAGATGTGGCAGGAAGACACTCCAACTGGTGAATCTGAAATGCCTTAACTTCCACACCTTCTTCGAATATTTTCTATAAGGGCAGTTGAGGCAGACCATCAGCATTGCCATGTTTGTATGTTGCACGGAATTTGATATAATAGTTGTATGCAGACAATTCGATAGCCCAGCATTGCAATTGCACTGCTGCCAGGTCAGGAACACTTTTCTTAAGTCCCACATGGTGGTTAGATATTTATGACCGGTAACCAGACTGAATTTTCTCTCATACTCTACGGAATTTATAAACTCCAAATACATTCCCCCGGGCCTCCTTTTCCATCTGTGGACAACTGCATTCAATTACCCACAATGTCTGTAGGCATAGGCAATTGGTTTTTCCTCGCCATTTTGGCAAACATGAGAAATGACTGCACCAACTCCATGTGGTGAAGCATCTACTGCCATTCGTACTGGCTTGGTTGGTCATAATGTACGACTACTGGCAATATTGTACAAAGCTCCTTAGCAGCTGTAAGAGCTTCAGTACAGAGTGCATTCTAATGCCATCGCACTTTAAACTGAAGCAGGTTGGTTAATGGTTTTAAGATCATAGCCAAAATGGGAATGAATTTATGATAGTAGTTCTTCATGCCGGGGAAAGAATGCAGTTCATTGATATTATGTGGTTGGGGAGCTTCAAGCACTGCTTCAATCTTGTCATTAGAATCCTGCACTCCCTCAGCATTCACAAACAGCCAAAATAGTTTACTCGTGCTTCCAAAAATTTGCATTTTGACCTTTTAAAACGTAGGCCATGAGTTTGAAGTCTCTGCAAGACTTGTTCCCAATGGCAGAGGTGCCCCTCACGTGTAGCCCCAGCCATTAGATTATCATCAAGGTAACACATCACCTGTGGGATCCCCTGTAGGATGGTCTCCAGGATTTTGTGGAACATGGCAGGTGCACTGGTTACTCCAAAAGGTGATCTCTTAAATTTATACAACCCTTTCCTTGTTCTTGGTGAGTGTTAATTACCACCAGCTTTTGTGACTCTTCATCCAGCCTGAGTGGAAGATAGGCTTGGGACAAATTTAAGGTTGTTAATTTCTTCCCCCCCCCCCCCCCTTCCCCAGCCAAAGTTGCTAAAATATCTTGTGGTTTGGGAAGTGAGTACTGATCAACTGATAGATAACATTGGGTTAGGGTCATCTTAAAATCCCCACATATTCTATACCTCCCATCTGGTTTGACCACTATGGGTGTAGCTCACTCACTATGAACAACTTTACCCAGTGTTCCATGAGCCTCCATATGATCTAGTCCTCACCCACAGCTTCCCGAATGCTGTACAGTACCAATTGAGCCTGTCAGAATTTTGTTTTTGCCTATTCACTCATCTTGAGTGTCCCTCCAAAGAGGGTGTGGTGTATGGAGTCGGGTTCCTCCTTAAATACTTATATATAGTTAGCACAAAGCTCATCAATGCTCAAAAATGGATTATGTTCAACAGCTATAGTGTTAATTTTTTTAATCCAGCTGCAGTTGTTTCAGCCAATCCTGACCCAAAGGTGTGGTCCCTCTTTCTTCAAAAACCCCTGGCATAAAAAATCTCAGGCGTCCCCCTACTGTATTCAAACTCTCATCACCTCCAGCACCCTGATGGTCTCTCCTCTGTAAGCCTGGAGTGACAGCCATGACTTGTGCAGGTCATGTGATCTAGTGGACTAGACCTATTCTTCTCTGCTGCAATGGTTGCATATCATGTCATCTAGTGGACCAGTTCTTCATTGATGATTAGAGGGTTCTCTTAGGATAGTAACAAGTATTGTACACCATGAGACATACCCACTGTTGTTGGAGGGTAAAGGGTCTATTTAAGTGCTGTCACTTCGCTTGGGTATGACCAGCCTGACTGACTGACTCACTCTCTGACTGACTCACTGATTGACTGAATTTGCTAATAATTATGTGCGTGTTTTGTTTTGTAATACATCATGCACACGCATGCACACGCACGTGCGCTGCACACATATACTAAAAAACCATTTGCAGTTTCACTTGCAAGGCTGGATTATATCTTTTTTTAAATTTTAATCTTCAATGCTCACAACTCAACCATAATTCAGTTGCAGTGCATGGTGGGGTGTTGTGTGGCAGGGAATTCTGTAGTTTACTTTCTTTTTTTCTTTTTTTTTAATCCATGTATTAAACTGAAAGTGTGCACTGAACTGTCCAGAGAATGAAACTTCTTTCCGACAGCTCCAATATCACACAGCTGTTCCATTGGTCACCCTAAAATGGCAGCAAAAAAAATTTTTTTGGTCACTTTGATCTGAAGAAGTCTTTTATATGTGTATATATATATAACATTTTTTAACCACAGGAGTGGGTGCAGTGCTTGATTTCCATTCTGTTTATACCTTTGATGACCTTGTATCCTCAAGATTGAAGGAATGTGTATGGGGCACACATTCATACACAGATTAAGAGCTATTTATATGTAGACAATATATATGTACATACACCTGTGCACTCTAGGTAACTATAGGTATTCTCTGAAGGGTTACCATGGCGAGCAAAGGGGAGAGAGAGATGCCATGCAGGATGCCCATGTGATGATCGATGACTTCACCCCGCACTTCCTGGCTCTTCCTAACAGCATGTAATGTTGGCAACGTACACATGTGGACCATGAGTACACTAGGGCAGGGCTAGGGCACATGTGGACCATGAATACACTCTGCACAGACTAGGGCAGGGCTAGGGCATATGTTGACCATGAATACACTCTGCACAGACTAGGGCAGTGGTTGGGCACATGTGGACCATGAATACACTCTGCACAGACTAGGGCAGGCTTAGGGCACATGTGGACCATGAATACACTCTGCTCAGACTAGGGCAGGGCTAGGGCACATGCGGACCATGAATACACTCTGCACAGACTAGGGCAGAGATATGGCACATGTTGACCATGAATACACTCTGCACAGACTAGGGCAGGACTAGGGCACATGTGGACCATGAATACACTCTGCACAGACTAGGGCAGATGATATGCACAGACACTATACACACACACTATATACATTACATAATCACATACAGACATGGACACAAGCATGCACATGTGGATTATATATGTATGTATATATGTATATATGTATAAATATATATATATATATAAAAGGATATGTCTGTCTGTCTGTAAATCTGTCTGTTTGTTTGTACTATCAATCTGGCCAAACCTCTAGGTAACTTTCTCTGAAACTTGGCATGATGATAGGTTTTGCCCTAACTTAAAACATGGGCATAAATCTCTGGAAAATAGTTACTATAGTAACAAGAACAATCCAATAATGGTATTTTTCCAGAAAAAAAATAGGAGCTACAGATCTAAAACTTGGTATGTATATATAACTTCACTCTGGGAGTAACATGGGCTGAGTTCCACCTGGCCACACCTCTTCCTTTCCCTGTGTTAGGCTATTAATGCCAAAAATGCTATTTCAGCAAAAACACTTGAACCTAGGGAGTTAGACCAATGAACCCATATATATTTAGAATCAATATAATCTGAGGAACGTTTTAAATACATTTATATGACCACACTCACTTCTATTTTCGTGTCTGCCCAAAATAGTCCAAAAATGGTACTTTGGCCAAACAAACCCTTGGAGCGACAGGCTTGATATGTGGTATCTATACACAACTTGACTTTGGGAGTAATATGGGTGGGATCCCTCCTGGCTACACCTCTTTCCATTGGTGTGTAAAACAAAACTTCCAAATAAATCTCGGAACAAAGGAGTTAGATCAACAAACACTTTAATATAATGGTTGCAGTTTGGTCATAGCCACACCCGCAAGAAGTAATTTTGGCTTTAAAAAAGTTAATCAGAGACCAATAAGGCAAAACTTTGGTGTGTGGTCTCCAAGTACCAAGGAAAGCATTATTAACCAAATATGGGTATGGTCTAGCCATAGCCACAGCCACTGGAAGTTGTTTTAGCTATTCAAAGCTAATAAAACTACCAACCAGAATAAAATTTGGAATGAGACTTCTAAGAAACTAGGTGAGCATTACTGATCACATGTATGTGTGTCACTGGGTGTAGTTTGGTTTGGCCACACCCATAGGACATCATTATACCTGCTAAATACTCATTTATGGACTAATCATGCTAAAATTTGGCATACCAAGTCCAAGTAATAGGGTGAACATTATTAACTGTATGTGGGTGTGGCAATATGTGTGGTTTGATGTTAGCCACACGCACTGGAAATTGTTTTGGCTACCCAAAACTAATTAAATGGCCAACCAGTCCAAAATTTGAGTGGCTTCTATAATGTTTCATATATATATATATATATATATACCGTGTAATCCACATTATTCAAATTTAATAATCCAGAAAAAAATTTTTAATTAACAAAATTTGAATTATAAGAATTTTTCTTAATTCAAAATCACACTATCAATGGTAAAAATTTGAATTATCAGGTTTCATGTTTTCAATGTACCAGGTTACTCCACATATTATGCCATTGTGTGTTATTGATTTGTATACAGGGAAGAAGATATAAATAGCAGCTAATTCCGGATCACTACATTACATATGTAATGTGTATATGTTTAGGGAAGTAGGCATGGATCACATACTATTAAAGAAGGGCAAGTTCCTGAACTATTTTTATGTTTATATTTATATATTATTGATTTACAGCATAGTCAGTTATGAATTTTTTTTTGGAATAAATTAGTATGAGCTTTTAGCATCTCAGTCCCAAGTTGTTCCAATTGATCATATGGTGGTTCAGTGTCACTCTATAGAAGAGCATACCAGGTAAGTTTTCATATTTAAGAAACCAGAATGAGTTTAATGGAAAGTAACAAAGGGAAGAGGGTCACCTGCATCATCCTGTCTTCTGCATCTTCAGTGATCTCCCCTAAAGAGGCTATAATGTCTGCACTGCTCAGCACAGGGCTGCACTGCAAGTGGCTATCACTGGACACATACTCGTCAAAGGTACAGTCCACATCTGAATCAGTTTCAAATAATGAAACAGATTCACTCTCCACAACCTCTTCAAAATGTGTTGATGGTGTAACAAAATCAGCTCTTCTAAAGCAGTTGGCAATTGCAGATGGTGAAAACAAAATCCAAGAATTTCATGCCATCACTATAAAAGGAACTAAAAAGATTCTTGTCAAAGCTGAATAAAAAAAAATGGAAGAAAAATTCACCATCTTTCTGTGAGGCAAATTTTTGGTATTTCTTGGTGGGTATTTCTCCTTGGGGGTAATTCTCCGTTATCCCCAAATTAACACCGACCTTGGGTCTCTGAAAATCCTGCAACAAACACAAACACAAAAGTAAATTTGAATTGAGCATTGTATTTAGATGCTGGGATAGGAAATATGAATTTTTCAATATCAGGAAGTATGAAGAATGATTTGTTATATCTGGAGGAATGAAAAAATTATTTTTTCATGCTTCAGATTAGTATTTAGAGTATATCTAAATACTTCTTTTTGTATTTCCTCTGACCCCCCTTTTATTTTCTATTTCCTATCTGACAAATCTCAATCAAATATTCTGGAACTTTTATACAACCCCTTTAGTAATCATTCTGAAGATTTCAAATACAAACTACATTAGGTGGCAGAATATCATTTTAATTATTCCAAACTCAAAAATATGAACAACTCCATCAATTTTTGTCCACTCTATATAATATTAATATTGTAGTAGTGGATTAATTGGTGCTAACCTTAGAAATTCTTCAGTGACACAGAAACACTCTGGTAGCAAGGGAATTTTTCCTATTACATGTTCAAAGATATTTGCTTGTGAAATATTTCATAGTGGGTATTAAAATGAGTAAAAAAAAGTTAATTTTACTAAATATTTCTTCTTTGCCCTCAAGTACTATAGTTTTTTAACCATTATATTTATTTCCTCAGCAACTACTTTTCCAGCAGCATTTATTCTTCATGTATTCCTTAATATTGAGTTTAAACACTTTGGAAAATTAACAGCAGAACTATTTCCTTGAAATAATTTTGGAAGAATTTAAAAAAAAAATTTTTTTTTTATTAAACAAAACTTTATATTGTTAAATCGAAATTTACTTTTAATTGATTGTACTTTTTGTGCTATAAGACACCAACTACCCCACTCATCCCCACTTCTATGGCAAGGGCTACACTACTGGATTTAGCTTCAAACATATTCAATCATATTTTATTCTGCTGTTGCTCAGATCAAGAATTCCTTCAACACATTCGATAATCTTCAAATAGCTGCATCTAAGTTCAAAAGTCACTTATCTTTCCAAAATATATTGTGCCTTGCTAACTTTAAAAATACATAATTTGCATTGCTAAATTTGGAATCAATTTGAGCTGGATCAGTCAAGAAATAAGTATTTTACAGAGTGCCAATTTTATTCGATGTAACATTTTGAGAGCTAATATATAGCACACACCAACATACATTCACCAACAAACATGCTTCAACTTGCACGCATGTAACAATGCTGATGCAGCAACTCCTATGTAATTACAAGCACACAATTGTGTGGGATGTAGATGACCTGTCACTATGCAGAGTGGGTCTTTAATGGTTGTTTCATTGATATGGATGAGAACAATATGATACAAGGCAAGTGAATATTAACCTGCTGTTGAATGCACAAGTTCCATGGCACGTGTCTGAAGAACAACTACATTAACAAGCTCTCCCAATCTGGCAAGCCTCCTCAGGAGGACTACATGTGAAATCAGTTTCTTGATTAGTGACTCTAGGTGTAAGTGGTATGAGAGAAAAATGTCAGTTTCACTTCAAGGTAGATTGGTACTTGGGTAAAAAATGAGCATTTTCAGTCATGTGCATCGATAAGCTTACAATTGCCTCCTTGTTCTTAAGATGTCAGTTAGACGACACCATTTAAATCGACTTAGTTTCAGCTGCCAAGCCTGAAGTTATGCTACAAAGCCTACCGGCCAAGCCTGATATCCGAGGTTGCCGTCTAGCTTGCCATCCAATCATAATATTTAAACCCGCCATCTGTGCCTGCCATCTAGCTTTTCGGTAAAGTTTGCCATCTGAGCCTATTAAGCAAGCATGCCTTTAGAGCATGCCATCCAAGACTGCATTCTGATGCTGCTCTTTGATCCTGCCATCTGATTCTGCCATTTCAGCATGCCATCCAGCCTATCGGCTGAACCTGCTTGCTAAGGAAAATGTCTGAGCTGGCTATGCAAGCATATTGTTTGAATTTGCCGTCTGAGCATGCCATCTGAGCCTGCCATTCGAACTGGTTGTCCAAGCTTGATGTGATGGCCTCTCTTCTGAACTTGCCATTGAAGCATGCTATCCAAGCCATTTGTATCAGCCCACTGGCTGAGCCTGCCGTCTGATCCTGCCGTCTGAGTCAGCTATCTGAGCCAGCCATCTGAACCTGCTGTCTAAGACTGCTGTCCGAGCCTAACATCTGAGCCTGCAATCCATGTTTTTTCACAGTGTAATGTACTACCGTGCATGTGTATCATGTTAGTTATGTTTGTTATCAAATAAAGGCTCTCATAGCCTTGAGCAATACCAAACTTGAATCACATTTATATATGTATTTCCATTATTGAGTTACAGCTGTTTTGTAGCTACTGTAGTTAACCACAATATATATATAGTGTTGGTGAAAGAATTAAAAGGGGAAGCATTTATTTATTTTTTAACGAGTGTAGAGGCTGTGGTCACATGTAGAATGTAGAAGGACGGTAGTCCTGAAATTAACATAACATTTTAGTTACATGGCCGACAATAGATATAATAATGGCAATCAAAATTAACCAGGCTCAAGCTCTATTTGAAAGAGATGATACTTTCTTGTTGTTTTGAAGAAATGTTTGGTTTTAGGAGTGATCAGCATGCACTATAAACACTTTGCTTTCTTGCTGTCATGAATTTTGTCCACACTCCTCCCCCCTCAAACTCTTTTCAGGTCTTGAGAAACCTCCATGTGGTGTTCATCATAAACCCGTGATCGGAAGGCCTGGAGGATTGAGCTGCCACCTGTCCCGCTTCCTTCAACAGATGTGTCATCAACTGGTATGGGGATTGGTCCTCCGGGGGGCACCTGGACAATTGCGATGCGAGCATAACTGGGAATGAGTAATGTGGAATAGTTTATAATGGAGGTCAAGGGTACTGGTACCTGGATACTGGTGTCTAGAGAACTGGTGCCTGGACTCAGATTATACTCCTTTTAGATTATTTGTAGTTATAATAAAATGTTACACTTCTCTGTGCCACTCTGTGTACACTTGCTTGATAAACACATATCTTGTCTTTATTTATCCAACTTGCAAAGAATGCTAGAACATGCATGCTGTGTTATAGACTTTTATACTCAAGGTGATGGTATCGCACTGTGCAAATGTATTGCAGTATTCCTCGTAGTGTGGCAAAGAGTGAATGTAGACTGGTGGAAGATGTTGTTCGTATGGAGTGCTGTAAAAAACACTCTTTAGAATGCAAGAAAAAATAGCAAAATTGGTGATGTGACCTATCTGAAAATAATTGTGCATTTTCTATATGACACAGATTTAAGTTGATATTCATTAATGTATTGTATTGATAGTTTTGTGCAATAACAAGTTACTGTGAGTAGGAGTATGTTCATTTTGGACTTTTTGACATTCCATTCTATTTTATCCATAAGTGGTATTAGTCAAGTCGCTCATTTTTAAACATTAACATCTTAACTTAGGTGGTATGGACCAATGGCATTCAAGTTATGTGTTGGAATAAAGAAAGATAAATGGAAAAAAGAATCTATCAAATCAAACATAGTTGTTTATTTTTCAAACCATCTTTGTTTACTGCAGAAAAATCTAAGATCTACCTCAATTTCACTTTAATATAATAGGAAGCAACCATGGAAACCACCTAGATTAGTAGCTACAAATGTGGGCTTCTAGCTGTGATATAAGACCTCCTTTTTTCACTAAGAATTCCTTTTTTTAATTTTTTTGGCACGTTTTTTTTTGCAATTCAGGGTCTAAATTAGAACATTGCCCTGACATTATGGTGTTTTCAGCATGAAGTGCTAAATGGTAATCCTTGTTAATGACTACACTTAAGTGTTATGCTTATTACTGCCATATACCACGTACACTTAATACCATTGTTGTATTACAGGGAGCTATATGGCACATTTATTCTCCAACAGATTCTGACAAAATCAGATGTCTTAAAAAAGTGAGTCAATTTATTCACTCTCGTCTCTGATGTTACAATTTGTTATCCATCTTACTTAGAATTATTGTAATTGAATGAAGAAAGCTGTATATACATAGATAGATATATATATATATATGCATAGTTAAAAATATATATATATACTAACTGTGATACTCGGTCCCTGTGCGAGACTTTCACTCTAAATTTTTTTTTGAGTAGACAACTTTGCTGGAGCTGCCATGTACTGTTGGAATGAGTATGAGGTGTATGGAATAGATTAATTTTATGTATGAACAATACCTGGACATCTCCTCATGATCAGCTTATGAAAATTAAGAATAAATGCCAGACAATGGATAATGTTTCGTTTCTCTCATTCACCAACTCTAATCACTTTGGTAAAGCAATATTAGCTGAATAGCCAATTTGGTAGGCATACACGAGGTCATTATTCCCATCTAAAAACACAAATTCAAATATAGCTGCTGCATAACAAAAAATTAGATGGACTAAAAATAATTTTAATTCCACCTCTCTCTCCCCCTCGCCCCCCCCCCCTAAATCCACTTTCTATACAGCTTACAGATGCCCACCACTACTCCACACTCCCACCTTCCAGAAGGGAAATAAGCCTACATTACTCGCCAACACGCTACCCTCCCTGCCACCAACCATCCCTCCACAGACCCTTCGGCCAATGACAACCATCAAAAGCAAAACTACGGCCTACTATAATATCTTGCCAACAAAAAAGCACACTTCCGCTAAGTAACACACAGGTACATGTATATGTTTTTGCAAATAACAACGCATACTTTTACCAAATATCACACGAATTCCGGCCATAAAAATATGCCTCTGCCAACTACAACACACATTCCTGCCTACATAAAGAAAGTGCAACCACTGACACTTAGCCAACAATGCACAATTATTCTAACAGAAACACACACTACAGCATAAAAAAGCAAGCTTCTGCAAACTACACACAATCCTTTGAATGACAACAAACACTCCAACTAACAACAAGAACTCCTGCCGTCAACTCACTCTCCTGCCATGAAAACAAACTCTAGACTACAACAACACACACTAAAACCATCAACACCCACTATTGCAAATTACAACACATACTTCTGTCAATAACATACACGCCAGCCTAAACCACACATTACTGCCAACAACAAAATCCCTTGCTAACAATAGCACACACTTGCAAACATCAATATACACTCCTTCAAACATCACACATTTCTGCCAACAACACTACACAATCTTGCAAACAACCTGCGCTCGAGCTAACTACAAGAAAACCTGGCTACAATGACACACACTGTGGCAAAGATCTCATCATCTAGTGAACAGCAATGGTTTCAGCACAAAATTGAAGACATACTTTCAAACTATGCACATTTCTAACAACAACAATGCACTCTTTAAATTTGGGTTTATAGACTTTGTCTCTGCTATCTGCCCTACCTACAAATGGGACACACAAATGGGCCCTGGAATCACCAAATCCTTATCGTGGACACTGAAATCTTACCCTAACCTTAAAACTGGGTCCTGAAATTTCACATCCCCTCCCAACACAGGGCCCCTGGAATTCCCCAACAACTACTATATATGGAGCCTTTAATATTCCCCTACTCCTAAAACCTGACCAATTCCGTAACCCCCCTACACCCAACTCATGAGTCCAGGAATATTATTCTACTGAATATGTGCACAGGATTAACCCCCCCCCCCCCCAACCACCCAACACTCCACAATACCCACACTTATTGCACGTTGGCCCAGGTACATCCACTTTTACACACGGACATTGAGAACTAGGTAATTGGTGACTCCCCTCATCCCCTACTCCCACGCATGGGCTCTGGGATCTCTCCCCACCCTCTCCTAAACATGGGCCCATGGGTCACCCACAACCTCCCTACATTTGGATCCTTGTATCTCTCATAATCTCACACAACCTCTCTCACACATAGAGGCTCTGAGATCTCTTTTCACCCCCACTCCCACATGAATGGGTTTTGGAATTTTCCACACCCCATGCATATATTTCTTTAATCTCCCATCCTAAAACCACACAAAAAAAAATTAGCCTAAATATAGTGCCTAGACAAACATACATACTAACTTAAAAGTTACTTACAAACAAAAATATATAATTGATAATATTTACTTTTTTGTAAATTCTAATTCTACAAGCCCCATGCACTAGATTACCACATTTTTAAGCGGTATACATATGTTAATAAATGTATCATACAGCAGAAATAAAGAACTATATATATTACTAAGAAACTTTCAGTACAATGAGTTCTACTAACTAGCAACTGGTTATAATTTTTCTTCATCTTTGAAGTCACCAGCTTCACTTTACTGGTGGGATTCTGGAGTGTCAAGTGAATCTCGTCCAAAACTAGGCATAGTGTTAGCAAAGAAGCTTGCAGGACCAAAACAGCTCTGCATAGGATTGCATGGTATGGCTGAGCCGGTCATGTAAGGTGACATAGCTGGAAACTGTGGGGATGTTGGGACTCCTCCAAATGCAGTGTTGGGAACACCCGGTTAGCATCCAGGAGAAATACCACCTCTAGTAGAGGCAGCTGCAGCAACTTGCATCTGATGCTTGGTTTTTAGGTACTTCCTTTGACCCTTGCTCTGCTGAATAGCACAGCCTGTCTCAGCTTGTTTTCTATATCGAGCACGTCTATTCTGGAATCAAACCTTAAAAGGAAGATTATAAATGCAAATATATAATATTCTTCAAGTACAACACCATATATAATGTTCGTGATTAGCTATACGAGGACAAACAATATTGATAATACTCTATATAATAAAAAATATTCTTATATGACTTATCTGGTTGTATTGCAGTGGACTAACTTAAATGGTCATTGATAACAATCATTGACATGTGTGCATTCACCCCTGGGTGCAGCTAAACCATCTGAACTCATGGATGAGATATTGGCTGAACTATATATCACTTCATAGTATTAGGGCATGCTTTTATAGTAACATGGACCAAAATTTCGCAGTAGAAATTTTAATCATGTATATATTCAATTAATCAATTATTTCATTTTACCTACTTATTTCAAGTATGACAAAGAGATAATATAATTGGATATAATTTATGGTATAACACCCAAATATTCTTTTCTGGGATGTTTAGATTCTTCGAAACAAGATAAATTGCATGACGATCAGGATATTGGGTAACATCAAAGGAATTCTCCAGTTCATCTAACTGGAAGTTGCTATACACATTCCTTGTTCTTTTTTTCTTGGTAGGCTCGTCCACCTCACTCTGACTAGAGCGTGTACCCGAAGTAGATTCATCACTGGTGTCATCATACATGTTTTTGCCAGTATTAGATTTCACGGACATCTTGGTTCCTAAAAAATTGAAAGCAAAAAGGTTTTAATAATGTGTAGATGCAGCAGAGGATGTAATAATGTATGTATGTATGTATGTATGTATGTATGTATGTATGTATGTATGTATGTATGTATGTATGTATGTATGTATGTATGTATGTATGTATGTATGTATATATGTATGTATGTATGTATGTACGTACGTATGTATGTATGTACGTATGTATGTATGTATGTATGTATGTATGTATGTATGTATGTATGTATGTATGTATGTATGTATGTATGTATGTATGTATGTATGTATATATGTATGTATGTATGTATGTAAGTATGTATGTATATATGTATGTATGTATGTATGTATGTATGTATGTATGTATGTATGTATGTATGTATGTATGTATGTATGTATGTATGTATGTATGTATGTATGTATGTATGTATGTATGCATGTATGCATGCAGGCAGGCATGCAGGCATGCATGCATGTATATATGTATGTATGTATGAATGTAAGGATGTATATATATGTGTATGTATTCATCAGCGTATCTGACAATAGGTATTTTATGGATTTGTCCTAAAGTGAACCATCATTGAAAGTGAAAAGAATAAATATGTACTTTATAATAAGTTTTGATAGAATTGAAGAGCTATTACATGGTGGTCCAAGTATATTTCTTTCTTTTTTTCTTGGTGATTGCTAAAATTGGAGAAATATGATTGTCCATTATTTCCTTTTTGCATCTATTCCTTGTTCAAAACTGAATTGTGTCTCCTTAGTTATAGAAGTGATGTGAGCCCCACTCTGCATGAGCAATGCATGTATTATGCCCGTGCTCCTTTCTTCTTGACTGATCAGAATTTACATTTCATCTATGTGAAAAACAATAGCTTTGGTTCAGCTAATACTGTCTAGAGCACTAAAATCTTGGAATATCGGCAGAGAATTGTACCAATAGATATTTATTTTCTAAAAACTATACTTTATTGGTTTAATTTTCTCCCATCTCTTTGTTAAGAAATGGTAATCATATACACAACAAGGATATACATATATGTTATAACAATTTTAAAGAACGTTGGTATAGAACCAAAAACAAATGAAGATAATTGCACTTTGCTAACATGGATGGCAGGAGCAAAACAATGAAGTCAATATAACAGTTCGGTGTCCTCCTTCCTACTCATAGTTCTGATTAACTACATAGTGCCAGGTCTGGCTGATGAAACGGTGGTGGATTGCCTTACAAATACTGCACTGTACTCATTAAGAATTATAACACCCAGCTAGGTCTTGCACTGTGCTTCATTTGTTTACTGTCCTCTCTGTTCCAATCTATCTGCAGTTCTGTCAGAAGTAATTGAGCAGGTGCTTGATATATGCAAATATCATCAAATAGAAGTAAGTTGACAACAACGTTATGCACTGTAATACAATGTCCAGCCTTAGTGTGCACGTCCATGTGTGTGTGTGCATGTTGCTTGGGTCATGGCATGATAATGCCATGCAGGTTTCTTTGTGCCACCATGAGCCTATGATATATATATAGAGTTGCAAATGGAAATAAGCAGCTTTACATTATGCTACAAATGTAATAAGATAGAGAGCTCATCTGACTGATATTTAAGAAAATCTAGCATACTCCACCACGACCACTCTGTCTTATGCAAATTTCATGGGCTAACATCTTTTACAATGAACTGTCATAAATATCTGTTTCATTGTAGGTAAAGCTGTATATCCAAAGTGTTTTCAAATTAACCCTAGTATCTTGGCCCCTGAGGCTTACACAGGCTTCAAGTGTTTCAACCACTTCAGTATGTTTCTCAAAATTTTTTGATTTGTTATGTGTGATTAGGTCAATTTGCCCAGTGTTCTTCACCTGCTGACCACAATGCTGAACCAGCAAGTTCCTCCATCCAAATTACTGGAACAATTACGCCAAAAGCCCAGTGAAGAGTCCACCAGTGGAGTTGTCACACCTCAGGTCTGTTTATAGCTATCAGTGATCACTTATGTAGTCGTTACTCACCTCCTTGCCAAGCCATCACTGCACTATGAACGCTTTAAAACTATATTGCTCCTACAGCTAGGTTTACGTGCACAACAGTCCATCAATAATTTTTTTAGTGTGCAATCATTATTCTAACATTGAGGTAATTATTTGATCATTTAACAAATCATTTGTTTCACTATTACCAGTAACTCTCTCTGTCTCCAATGCAGCTGTTCATATCAGTTACACGACCTTTTGCTAAAGGTCAAGTGTATTCTGTATTTTTTTCATATTATAGAGGTTAATAGTAAAGATGCTATGCAAAATCCATTTTGCACCTATAATCAATCCAGAAAAACCATATCTCCATAGTTACACCACCATGTTGTTTCTAATTTTCATCTTTCCACCTTTACATGCTCATTCTTCTCTCTTGATCCTTCTACCCTTGTCCCTAATATATTATCGGATACTCTTCAACTTAGTATCCCTTGTATCACCTCCCAGCCCTCAGAGTGCACCGAGCTCTTCCCCGCTGCCATCTCTGTTCCTCTCTCTTTCAACCCGTTTGAACCATTGGGCATGGACATGTGCGCCACCGCGATACCACATTTATGCAGTGGGGATACTCGGAAATTTCCATGTATCGAAATCATTGCCTGCCCTCACCAATGGCTATGCGAGGGGACACTTCTTTGTCTACTGGATGCCAAGCACAGTGAGAACACTGCTGCACATCAGATGTGTTGGAAGAGGAATAGAGTAAGCTTTTCCTTCCCCTTCTCTTCTTCAAATGAAATAACATGTTCACACGTAATGTAACAGCCACTGTCAACCTTTTTTTTTTTTAGTCTGTTCTGGTGGCTGGAGTGGATCATTTCCTCGACAGAGATCTCTGGACACCCAATGCTTTCAGCAGGGATTTTGGTTAGCATGTAATTATACGAAGGCATACACATCAGCATGCTGCTGCACATGCTGCAGCATGCTGATGTATTATAATATAGCATAGATAGAGGATTATCACAATTACTACTAACACCACCGCTGCTAAACTTTCATACTATGGCGTTCAGTTTGATCTCAATTGTATGATAGGACTAGCATTGCTTGTAAGTGCTCTCAGCTCTCAGCATATGTGACTCCAAAGTTACACACCTGGGCTGGCACATTAGCTTTTGTTCACATCCATGTTTACTGCTAATACAGCTATTACTACTCTTACTATAACTTTGGAGTACAAATACCACTACAACTAACACTAGTATTCCATTACAAACGCTGTCACAAAAATCACGACAATGCAGGTCTTTCTTTTATGTCTAGCACCATCATCAAATATATGGAACAATAAGCTCTGACTAATCCAGTTAGTGATCAGAGGATATGTGCTCTTTCTCCTTATACACAGGTGAGGAAACACCGGAATAGGTGGATTGTAGATTAGGTTCACATCTCTAGCTGCCCTCCAAGGCATTCTGGGATGGTTTCAAGGACAAGAATTATGAGTTCTGTCAGTAAAGAAATGACTATTGTCTGATGTGCGCGCAATTGACTTGTTGGGCATCCTCGTACTGAAATGTAATCCAATGTCAACAAGGATTTTTTTGGGGTTTAATTGATTTCAATATGTGCAACCATTGATTAGCTCATTTGATGGATTCCACTAAGAAGGAGGCAAGATTACTGAAGTTGATGAACTGGCCACCGGATTGTGATTTTAGTGAGAAGTTGCCTAAAAGGTAGCCTTGAAATATATGTCCATGTAAGGCTTGCATTAGAGGATTTATATAAAAATTCAGATTCGTTAATGGAAAGGTTTGAATGCAATTGTTATTCAGTTTTAACTCCATGTCCGTGCAGTTTTTCACAGGCTTACACTTTAGATCAGACTGGTTTCTATGAGAAAAAAGACAGTGTGGTTTTACCAGCTAACATAATAAATTTGTCAATATTTATGGCTCTACAGGTTTAACGACTTCATGAAAGCCCTACCCCTACCAGACTATACCAGATGAGATGGCAAGCTCAACATAGCATCTAGTCTGCTGCCATTATATGTTAGTCCTGATCTAGGACCGAAGATGTACAACGCCTATGGTGAGGTTACTATGAATGCAGGAGAGAAATGCTTCAATATTGCTATTGTAATCATCATCATCATCAACATCATCATCATCATCATCATCATCATCACCACCACCATTATAGCATTTGCAGGAAAAAAAATGACTGTAGTCAAGAATATTACAAATTAAACGAATTTTTGGCACCGAATTATATTAAATGAAATAGCTACTTTGGGAGTTGGATACACTGGCGATATACTCGCCTTTAGCACAGCTTTCAGGATGGGCTTTGGTCTACTGTAGTTACAAATTTGTTTGGATTGCTTAGTTTTTTTATATAGGAAGTGAGGGGTAGGGGGTTTGTGGGGCATTGTGAAGTAAATATTATGATTGCATTTCTAGTAATCAGTGTCGTTTGTACTCGCATGGGTTTTAATTCTTTGCTGTCTGACAAAGGGCTGGTGTTATGTGAGGCATTGCCCATTTTTGGGGGAAATATTATGATGCACCTCTACTACTCAGTGTCTACTTTTTGTGAGATCAGATCATTGCATTTTATAAAAAAAAATTCCTGTAGAAACATTCTCTTGAATTTGAACGAATCAGATTACGTATTGATACTCTCTGCTTGTTCACGAATGGGAAAGTTTATTCAATTGCATTAAGCCCCGGACATAGCCCTGGCCCTAAGCACATTCCCCCCAGATTAAGCCATTGGTCATGCAAGCAACCCCGGAAAATTTTAGCATGATTGGTCAGCATTTGGCTGGAGATGCGTTGCAGACAGACAGACAGACAGACAGACAGACAGACAGACAGACAGACAGACAGACAGACAGACAGACAGACAGACAGACAGACAGACAGACAGACAGACAGACAGACAGACAGACAGACAGACAGACAGACAGACAGACAGACAGACTTTTTTTTTTCTTTTTTATCACCTAATGACCAAAATACTTTTAAACCCAATAACTTCAACTCAGAGGATTAGTAGTGTAATTAAAAGGAATCATGTGTAATCAGAGACTTGTCATTTTCTAATTACAGAATAAGAAGGTGAAATTGGCATGAAATTACAGAAATTATGTATGCTGCATGCAGGAACCCCTCGCTTCCCTGACAGTGGGACTACAAACCTTCACTTAGATGTCTCTTCTGCTGTAAATATCATGGTATATGGTGGGTGTATGTGTAGGCAGTGTTCAGAATTTGTACCTAACTGGTTTTTCTCTCCCACTCACCACCACTCCTCCCCTTCCCTTCATTCCCTCCAACTACCATAAATCTGTTCAATCAGGTTGAAGTTTTTTTTTCCCTTAATTTTCATCTTATGAAAAGCTACTATCCCATATGCATAATCTGGATTGGAGTATTTTGTTGGCCACAGACAAGTTGTAGTATTGCACTCATATTGCGTTGCCAAGAGGCAGCAGTAAAATGTTGCTATGACAGGAGAGTCTGTCCATATAAACTCCATGGTTAACGTCGTCTGCTTCTAAAGATGTTTCTGTTGAAATGGACATGGGAATTGTATAAAATGTAATGGAATACTCAGATCATACTCCTTTTAGATTATTTGTAGTTGTACTGAAATAATACACTTATCTCTGCCACTCGGTGAACCCTTGCTGAATAAATGCACATCTCTGCCTCATTTATCAAACGTGCAAAGAATGCTAGGACAATATGTCTGTCAGACAACATGCATGCTATGTTATAGACTTGTGTACACAAGGTAATGGTATTGCTCTGTGCAGGTGTATTGCAACATTCCTCCTACTGTGGCAGAGAGTGAATGGAGACTGGTGGAAGATGTTGTTCATACAGAGTGCTGTAAAGAAACACTCCTTAGAGTGCAGGAAAAAGGGCTAAAATGGTGAGATAACATGTGTGAAAATAATGGTGCATTTTCTGTATGACATAGATATGAGTTGATATTCATTAATGGATTATATTGAGAGCTTTCTGAAATACCAAGTACTGTGAACAAGAGTATGTTCATTTTTTTCTTCTTGACATTCCATTCTATTTTTATCCATAAGTAGTATTAGTCAATTCGCTCATTTGGAATCATTAGCATCTCTAATGGCAACCAAGTTATGTGTTTGACAAAAGAAGGATGAATAGGAAAATGAATCTATAATAATCAAACTTAGTAGTTCCTTTTATCAAACCTTCTTTCTGTACTGCAGAATAGTTCTAAGATGTACCTCCATTGCACTTTGATTTAATAGGAAGCAACCATGGAAACTAACTGGAATTGTAGTTACAAATGTGGGCTATAACTATGATATAAGACCATTTTTTTTTTCCTAAGAATTCCCTTTTTTTTCATTACTTGGCATGGTTCATTACAATTAGGTGTCTGAACTAATACATTACACAGACATTATGATGTTTTCAGCATGAAGTGCTGCAGGATAATCTTATGAACGACTACACTAAAGTGTTATGCTTATTACTGCCATATACTACATACACTGAATGCTATTGTTGTGTTACAGGGAGCTAATTGGCACATTTACTCTCCAACAGATTCCGACAAAATCAGAGCACTTCTTAGAAAAGTGAGTTAATTTTATTCCCTCTTATCTCTGATGTTGCATTTTGTTATCCATTTTATTCGGAAATATTGCAATTGAATGAAGAGGACTGTATATATATACATATATATACTGGTGTGTATATATATGTATATGCATAGGTATATATATATGTATATATACATATATATATATACGTGTGTGTACTAACCGTGGTACTCAGACCCTGTGCAGGAATTTCACTCTAACAATTTTGGAATAGACAACATTGCTGGAGCTGTCATGCACTGTTGGCATGAGTGTGAGGTGTATAGAATAAATTATTTCTACCTAAAAATAATACCTGGACATCTCCACGTGACCAGCTTATGAAAATTAAGAGGTACGTGAGTTGGTCATGTATGGGATAGGATCCTATGGGAAGAGGCTGTGAAGTCTCTTCGTACACCTGCAGTAACGATATTAGATTTAAATACAGTCGCACATCTTATGTAGGCAGGAAATATAAATTGGCCTAGGTCTGATCTTAATGTTCATGTTCCTGGCATGGAATGCAGAATTGCAAAATGATACTCGATGTTCTTGACCACAGGTCGGATCTAAAATTTATTTTCAGTCCATCTAATTTTTTGGGATGTGGCAGCTTTATTCGATTTTGCATTTCTGGAAGGTAATAATTACCCTGTGTATGTCAACCAAATAGGCTATTCAGCTAATATCGCATTATAAAACTTCAGTTACAAAACTGCCTTCATTACAAAGCATATTCAAGATCTTATTTAAAATTAGGTTAGGATGATATCAGTTAACAA
The DNA here is from genome assembly GCA_963969325.1 of Lycopodina hypogea. Classification (NCBI taxonomy): domain Eukaryota; kingdom Metazoa; phylum Porifera; class Demospongiae; order Poecilosclerida; family Cladorhizidae; genus Lycopodina; species Lycopodina hypogea. The sequence continues at coordinate 12,795,395 of OZ017793.1, read as the reverse complement.
AGTGATTAGAGTTAGTGAACGAGAGAAGCGAAACATCTTCAGTTGCCTGATGTTTATTCTTAATTTTCATAAGCTGGTCACGTGGAGATGTCTAGGTATTATTATTAGGTAGAATTTATTTATTCTATACACTTCACGCTCATGCCAACAGTGCATGACAGCTCCAGCAATGTTATCTATTCCGAAATTGTTAGAGCGAAACATCTTCAGTTGCCTGATGTTAACCACCTAGCTGGCTACCGCCTAGCTGGCTAAAGAAAAAATCTTGCAATAGTTATACTAACAGCTTACTATTTCTTTGTACCAGGTCCATGACCTTTTTATTTGGTGTGCCATGCTAATAAACTACCGAAGTATATCCCAGATTAATAGCTGCAGTGTTGATTCATCATTTTGACCGCAGTGAGGTGATAAAATCATTAAATAAAATTTTAAAAGGGGGTGTAGTTAGTTGTTAGTGAGTCTCTCTACTTGTACCACCACCACAACTACACTTTCAAATCTCGAATGCAATCAAATTCTTTAGCTAAATTTATAACAGCTAGACATAGCATTGTTATAGCTAGCTAACTGTTACTTCTTTCTGCATGGCAGTGAGGCTCTCTGCTCTACACTGCTGACAGTGAGTCTCTCTCTCTCTGTAGCTCTACACTACCAACATCAGCTTCTATTACTGCTACTGCTTCTACTATCACTACTACTAGAGCCACATTAAAAAAAATTATATCTGACAGTGTACAAAAACTAAAGGAAACAAGTGAAAGTAAAAATATTTCTTTGAAATAAAACTGGGAAGTAGGGATGACATGCCAACAAAAAGTGCAGAAACAAAAATTCTGTGACAGTGAATGTTACAAAATTCCCTACTTCACTGATTCCACATTCTCATGTAATGTGTAAGGTGTGATGCCGAAAGACTGCCACCTCTTCATTTTGCTCTTAACTAGCTCATGTACAATAGTTACTCTTAGTTCACAGCAATTTTGCAACACAGACTGTCACACTATGTGTACAATCCTAAGGTCAGAGGAATCAGTGAAGTACAGAATTTTGTAACATGCACTGTCACAGAATTCATTTCTGCACTTAATGTTGACATGTTAACCCTACTTCCCAGTTTTATTTCAAAGAAATATTTTTTACTTTCACTTGTTCATTAAGTCTCGCACATTTTCCCAATATCAGTTTCATTTTTTTTAATTTTTAATTAACTAAGAATATAGCAATCAAAAAATTATGATGCATTGTAAAGCAACCAACGTGTGTCAATACATTTCTTCTCTTTTGAAACTATGTACCAGAAGTTAAGTTGAAGCAGCTACTAAATAAAAGAAAGTGCTATCTAATGACAGTGGTGTGGATATCAATACTTGGATGGGTGACCACCAGGGGAAACCATATCTTGTAGGTGGTTTCCTATTTTTTATACTTATTTCCTCCACCCTCTGCTTTCTCTTCTTATTTTACAGCAAAGGATGCAATTTAACTTGCTAAATTTGAAATTTCTCAACTCCTCACAAATTTACTCCTACTCTTGATTTATAATTATTTTATTTGTTATTATTTATTTACTTTTTTTATCCCAGACGGTTGGGTTGGGTTAGATTTGTTTTGTTTTGTTTTATTCATTTTTTTTTTGTTGTTGTGTTTTTTTTTGGGGTTTTTGTTTGTTTTTTTTTTGGGGGGGGGGTTACTGAAAAGGGGCAGATTCAGGGATGGGGGCGGTGGTGGTTTTTTGGGCTGTACTATTATTCAATATTATTACAATATTTTAGTTTCTCTAGCCCGCCAGCATAATTTTTTGGTACTGATGTTGAACGTTTCAAGAAATTGTCATGATTGCACACTGTAATCTGATCCACTCATTGAAAACATGTATGCACTGGTATACCATTTTGGCAGGTCTACTTTGTCTGGAATCTGATCAAGTTCGAAGGAGATACATAAAGAATATGTCGTCTATATGCATACATGATTGGCCACTGGCATACATGATTGGCCACTGGTGGTGTGTGCAGAATATGTTCTGGAATGACAGAAATTTGTCTTTAATTCTAATAATATTGTGGACTGTTGATTTCCCCAAGCTCTAGTCAGTCACTAAAAAACTGAAATTCTTCCTTCCCTAAGAAAACAGTGTTACAGTAATTTAAAATTTCATCATAGTTTTGTGTGGGTGCATAATTTAATATGTCTGAGTTGCCCTATCATTTGTTCATATATAATTATTCTTTACTTCCATGGAAAAAAAGAAAAGTGGCTCCTGAGGTGGACAAGTATAGGCCCAATGTAAGAACTCTTCCTCTATCTCTGGCTCCTCCTAAGCTAAAAAGACTTCTCAATGTCCCAGGGCTGGAACCAGAGCCCCCTAAACCCTATCCCGAAGCAGGAAATGCATTAGGAACGGAGAACCCGAATGAGAGAACAGAACCTGATATGGAAATTGGACTCACAAAAGCTCAGTTCAAAAGGAGAAGGAAGAAAGCGATGGTGTGCCCTAAAGATAAGGCAACCACAGAGGCCAAGGCGGAGTATGGAACTAGCGAACGCCCACCGGTTTCTGAAGATTCACGAGCAAGTAAAGAAACGAAGAAGGTCACTAAAGAGGAAGTGCCAATTTCTCCTGAGAAACATTCTTCTGTGAGCAGTTTGTCTGAATTTGATAACAACCAAATCACCGATGATAATTTCTCACAAGAAGCCGGAAGTCTATCGGAACCTCTGTCTGCCGAGATCCCAGCGGAAACAGACATTGTAACCAAGTGCTCAGAGTTCATCGAGAGTGCCCACCAGTTTACTGATACCCTGCAAGCTGTGTCTGCAACAGGAGGCATGGATTTGAGCGAGGATGAAGTTGTTGGTCTGGCTAAGGTGGTGGCAAAGTGTGTCCTCGATCGGATGAGTCCAGAACGTGCGGCGATCGAAGTGGCAAAGATTGAAGGTATGGTGAATCTCATTATTCGGAAATGGCATTATCTCAAAGATGTGCATCCAAGTCTTCACCAGGGTCAGCATCAGATGAGGCTAATGCCTTATCGTACACTCTCTGAATCCTCAGTTGAACTAAAGGATTCCTCAATTGGTTGTCAAGATCATAGTGGGTCAAAGTCGCTGTCAAAATCAGATGTAGCATTAACGCCTATGGTTTTGTCCAAACCAGACAGAGCAGAACTGTCTGAGTATGAGAGGACGGTGTCAGGAGAGCAGCTGGCAGGTTCAGGGCTCTCCATATCTGAGTCCTCACAAGGCACGAATGCAAAAGTAGGCACACCCATCACCCTCAGAGACGAAGTAACCATGAAGGATGAAATGGACTCTCTGATTAAGACTGAAAACTGTGACATGACAGATAGCATCTATTTTAAAAACTCCAGTGATGAGGTGGGCATCATTAAAAATGACCCTTCAACTATCCCTTATCCGGTCCTTACTGGTTTTATTCAATCCTCTCCATCTCCAAGCTATTGGGAGAAAGTCGATGTCGCAATTGGAACACAAATTAATGTGCTCATTTCGTTCTGCATCACGAAGGACCCATTGCATCCTCTCAAAGGAGCAACTCTTTACTTCATGAGGGAAGGGGTGGATTGGATGCTACTGAGACAGATGGAGGGAGGGAGGTTAAGGCATATGAGTATCACAGAACATCACAGACCGACTGCTGGAGCTGATGGAGTTGACAGCTGTTTTCGATGACACGACGGACCCCAAGGACTGCAATTGCAACTTCCGTGCTATGATGTTCCATCACCTGCCGCCATCTTTTATGCAAAAGAGAGTATCTGTGCAGGAGATAAGTAGCCTGGCTAAGGTAGACATTTCTCTGGAGGACTATCTTGAGTTGATTTCCAACTCTAAGAAGTTTGGCCGGAGGATGACATATGAGCACGATGAGCCTGTGAATGCCTTCACCATCATGTGTGTCCCTGATAAATAAACTTTGACAAATTCTATGGAATGAATCTGGGGAAGAAATTGGTGAGGAATCTATTTCGAGTGTTGGATGAAGGAACACCAATGGAAAGGATTTTGGTGAATGTGAGTATTGGTGTGTGGGTGGGTGGGTGGGTTGATGTGTGTGTGTTTATTGAGATGAGTCTGAAGTTTTTACCAAGCAAGTTAACATTATCCTAGCCCTCAGGCACAGCTCTACTATGGATATAGAGTTCTCCTATTTTTGGATTGGCTCAAATATTATAATTATGTTTAGCTGTACTCTGTCTGTGTTACATTGTGTTGAGCTGCTCTCTCTGCATCACATTGTATTAGGCTGTTTAATCTGTTACATTGTGGTTAGTTTCTCTGTGTGTGTTACATTCTGTTCCTCTGTGTCTATTTATATCATGTTAAGTGTTTAGCTGCTCTCCTGTGTGTTACCTGGTGTTCAGGGTATGTCAGACACAGATGCTGCCCTCCTCCCTGTGAAGCAAGTCCTGGAGCCCTTCATCAGCGGGGCCAAAGATGTCCAGGCTTCATCCATGTGTCGCAACACCACCAGACATATCAAGAAAGAAGCCCTTTGCAAGGTTAAGAAGGCCCTCCATAATCCCGAGGACCTTCACTCAATGATCATCACAGGAGATGGACACAGCTACTCTGAGGCGCCTTGGTCACAAGGTCGTTGACACTTTACCATATGTTGGATGTGTTGTAAATTTTTGGCAATATAATTTACCCATGAACATGTGTCCCATTTAGTGGTAAAATAATATAGAAAATTATTAATAAATTTTATTATCGGAAAGATAAAATTAGTTTAAATGATGCATGTAAACAGTTAATTATAATTCTTGCCACCCAACCCCCCCCCCCCCCCCCCCCCGATGCAGAAAAGGTGACAGTAGTGGCCGGCAAGGAAGACGAAGTATTGCACATTGTAGAGGGCAAACACACTCTGGAGCAAGTGAAAGAGTTCCTGTGCAAAATGTGCGTAAG